>JAUZNC010017794.1:0-18926 GCA_034780395.1 Vannuccia rotundouncinata | reverse complement strand
TTTAAAAAATATGGTTATAGTTTACAAGGTTTGTACAGATTTTTTAAAGTCTTTAAATTTTTAAGTGATCCTTTAAAGTCTTTAAATTTTCAACAAATTTGAAGAAAGTCTTAAAAGTATTTATTAATAATTTTTTTTTGTTGTAATAAATATGTTTTTACCTAAAAGTTTTTGTTTTATTAATAAATACTTTTTTTATAACAAATATGTATTTACATATTAATTTTTTATATTAAAATAATTTTTATATTATTATTTTTTTTTTTACTTATTTTAAAGTTAGAATTATTTTGGGTTTGATTATTCCTCTTCTTGAATTCTATTTGAAGGCCCTTAGTTGTCGTGAAAATATGACAAATCTTTGGACTATTGTTAAAAAATTCTTAATAATATCCCATGGTCAAGCTATTGTGGAGAGATCATTTTTCTATTAATAATAACACATCTTGTACTAATCTTACTGAAAAGTCTATTATTACCAAAAGAGTTATCATCGACCATATAAATCATGTTGGTAGTATTATTAATGTTTCAATAACAAGTGGTCTGCTGGCTAGTTGAAGTTATGCATGTAGCAAGTGGCAGCAGCATTTAGATTCACTTAAAACCAATAAAAGAAAGCAAAAATCTGACAATTCTTGTCTTTGTAAACTGAAAATTCTTATAAAGAAATGATGTTTTTTTCAGAACAAGTAGAAGCCTTATCAAATAAATCATGTAAGTTTGCTAACCTTGCTGATGAAAAAGGCTCAGATAAACAACTCATTATTAAATTAAATACCTTTAGCGGACTGAAGTCAAAAAATGGAACTTCTACATATGAAACAATTATTTTATTTAAACTGATACCTATTATTCGATAACTACATAGAGCTTTTATCATTTTACTTATTATATTTATTTAAACTAATACCTATTATTCCATAATTCTTTGTACATAAAGCTCTCATTTTACTTATTATATTTGTTTAAACTGATACCTATTATTTCACAACTCTTTCAGGGCCATGCCTACACTTTTTTCAGTGGGGGACAAGATTTTACAAAAGGCACCAAAACAAAATTGCATCTATATCACTGTAAAAAATTGTTTATAAGGGTGCCATAAATAGAAGAGGCACCAAAAAGCAGAAATTAAGCAGGGGGCACTTGACCCCCCTGTTCTCTGCTAGATATGGCCCTGTCTTTGTACATAAAGCTCTCATTTTACTTATTATATTTTTTTAAACTGATACTTATTATTTCATAATTCTTTGTACATAGATTTCATCATATTACTTACATTTTTTAACATTATACCCATCATTCCATGGCTCTTTGTACATAGAGCTCACATTACCTACTACATTCATTTAAATTGATACTATTCCATGAATATTTTTACTTTTTTATGTAACTTCATTATTAATATATGTTAAAAAAAATTCTTTGAAAATTTTAGTCATATGGTCTTTAAAAATCTTTAATTTTTTAGTCAGAAGGTCTGTACAAATGTTTCCTAGATACATATTACATGTCTTTACCAATGGGGTTCCTAGATACATTTTTTTTGATGACTATTATGAATACAGGTTGGCCACTGGTCAGGAAAAAGGACAATTATTCAGGGAAATATTTGATTTAGTATATATTTTTAAAAAGAGGCCTTTTTCTGTATGAATGTTTTGGAATCTACATAGGTCTGGCAGTCTTTTTCCTTTTGTGTTTCAAATAAGCTTAGTGGGCAATCCTGCAGAAGGTGTCCATAATAATTATTTTTTCCAAAAATACATTAATTGTTTAAAAAAACATATATTTTTTTTTTACAATTCATCATATATAATAATACATTTATTTTACTAAGCTCTGCCAGGTCTACCATACCTTTAATCAGGTGCAGACCAAAATATCACAAGACCAAAATGTCATCAGACAAAAACATCACCAGATATCATAAGTAAATCCCATTGGAATTTTACCTGGAAATCTAAATATAATAATAATTATGATAATTTCTTTAATATATGTAATATATCACATAACAAAATGTACCCACTGACAAGACAAACCTGGTGTAATAAAGAACTATGCAATCAGCCTTATACTTTTCTTTTAATCCTTTTAATTATTTTCCACCCCCTTAAAAAATTTTGCCCCCCTCTATATATAACTATTTAAAAAGATTATGTTAGCCCCCTTGCAATATTTTTTCATAGCTTTTTTGGGAATATTATGGAACTAATTCAAAACAAAAATGCTGAAAGTTTTGAGTTGATTTAAGAGACATTGAATTTTTTTATTAAAATTATTTAAAAAGCCCTAGTGGTCAAATGAAGGCTTGTTATTGAAACCTTTCAATGGATTTGGCCATTTCACCCTATTTTGACACTATAAAAATTTATTGTAATGTAGCATAGATATGGTATTAGTTTTTATTTAAAAATTACTGTTAGTATCTTTTTATTGTTTTATCTTTAGATCATCCAGTTGGCTTTAAACCACTCTAATTTTTTTTGTAAGTCCAATTGATTAAATTTTTTCAATATACTACTCTTAAGGGTAAGTTTTAAAAAATTAAATTTTTGAAATCAAAATCTAATTGGCTAACTGTTGGACTAAGCATTTGTAGACCAAACTAAAAACATCTAGTGTGAGGGTTGCAACAGTGAAAATTGATTGATGCGATATTAATCCATATCAACATAATTACCATGATTCCATGTAATATTTCACATAGTAAATAGGGCTATTTTGTAAGACACATTGAATATCACACCAAATACATGCCAAATACTTAAACATGTAATGAAAACATTTTGATAAAATATCATTATGAAATATTTAGTTATTTATTTATTTTAAAGAAATTTCAAAGGAAATCAAAAAAATTGCAAAATAAATCAAAGTCATATCAGAAATTTCAATTTCTTTGAAAGAAATGTAAAAAATACAAGAAATCTACAAATTGTAATTTTTTTCAAAGAAATGAAAGTTTGCAAAATATTGGGTTGTGACTTATAAAAAAAGTGGTATTAATAAACATAAAGGTAAAATAAAGTATTTAAGTAAGGTAAAAAGAGGGAAGCATATACTAAAATAATAGAAATACAAGATTCTAATGTTTAATAATATAGCTATCAATGCCAGGGGTTTATTTTCAGGTAAGATAGTATTATTACACACACATATCTGCCTATATATGCCTTTATATACTGCCTACATTTTTTGTGACATTTTGGTCTGGTGACGTTTTGCCTGTAAATATGGAGTAGAACATTAAAAATTCATAAAATGAATGAAACTGATAAAAAGCTTAAAAACAATCTTATTTCTAAACTTTATCAATTTTTAAAGTTTTACTTCATATATGTGATTGAAGGTGTGGTAGACATACAATTGTTTTTAAGCTTTTTATCGATTTTCAATCTTTTATTACAGAAATTATTTTATAAAATTTAATTAAAGGCCAACTTCTGCAGGATTGCCACTTGGTGTTACATGTCATTTTTTATTAATTTATTGTTTTATTTTAATAATTAAAATATTATAATAAATTCCACCATTTTAAAATGTTTGTGAATTTGCATGCATTTTAATTATGTAAAAAAGGTATACAATTCATTATTGTGTCAAATAGAGTCAATTCTTTAGTAAATAGTATTATTTATTTTTAAAATTTAGTGCCTACAAATATATTAATTTTATTTTTTTAAATTCTGTAAAAGCAACATGCAGTTAAAAATATATTGGGCACATTTAACCAATCTGGATCTAATTAGCAATTGATTTTTTTTTTAAATTATATGCAAGCACTTTAATATAATAAAACAATAAAAACATTATTTATTATTTTTAATAAAAATAATATTACCAATTATTTGTAATGTAATAATTATTTTTTAATTTAACATAAGGCAGTTGAATTTACAGTGCAGCACATATTAGTAATTAGAGCAGATTGGTAAATTGTGCCCAACATATGTATACATATGTTTTACCTTTTTAAGAATTTTAATAAAAATGTCCAGCATGGAAACAATAAACACTGTATCAATTTTATATGCCCTAAACCCCATTAGTAAACTATGGGATTTTTTCTCTGTATATTTAGGAAGGACTTTTTTTCTATGGTAATTATTGCCAAGACCTTGTGCATCCAAGGCCAAATTTGATACATAAATGATCGGAATTGCCTAAAATCTTGAGCATGCAATTACCATAGAACAAATACAGGCCTCCCATGTTACAGACCCTAAGAATCCTAAATTTTTACATTTTAGAAATTAATACTTTAATTTTGTGTTAAAAAGCTAAATTAAAAATATTTACAATTTTTTTAACATACTTACTTATGAGTTCATGATTTTAATTCTTTAAAATACAAATCTTTTATTTGATATAATAATTCTTCAAATCATCTTTTTTATATAATTTGAAATTTAAATGTATATAAAGTTGTGTATTTTTCTATATAAAATGTGATAATGGGATCGGAGAAAGGTGCAGAAAATATGAGCCAATCAGAGTCTACTTGATACCAAAAATAGAATTACTTGCAAATATCACTTGATGAATAAAACTGTATAGAGTACATTTTGGTTCCAAATCGATAGATCGATTGAGATATTTTAGACAACGGAATCTATTCTATCAAGAAAACCCAAATTAAAATTGCTTTTGTGATTCTTATTCAATTTGTAAAACAAAATTTGTAGCTCTGGCACATCAGTTGTGATGACCATCGGGAAGAGGTTAATTGTCTGTTACAACTATTGAACTTAAATGTAATTTTAACATTGAATATTTTATTATAATCTGTTGCAATTTATTACTACACAATTTCAGGAGACCATTGACGGCAAGAAGCACACATTCACAGTGATTCGTGCTGTCTATGAAAATGGTCACTCTTCGGAAGAATTTGAGCGTGAACTTGACATGGCCCTCTACCGAGAAGTCTCCATGGTTATTATAGAACCTGAACCACTCGGAGAATCCACTTGGCGTTGGATCCAGATGGGCAATCGTCTCCACAAGACCTCTGTGATTGCAGACCTGGCTTCCTGCGTAACCTCAGCCATGGTCGTTCCCGCCTACTCACAGCGACTATTCCACCAGCCAATGCGGAATCTACTCGACTGGACGGGTTTATCCCTATCGGTTGTAGGGGTGGGTTGTGCCGCAGCCTATTTTTTAAGTTGGCAGTGTGATCCTTGTTCTAATTACCAGGTAGAGACGAATTGGCACAAGCTACCTAGTTGTATCCCCTATTCACAGCTCACTTCTAGTTCCCCTGTAGTCCTTGTCAGGAGAAATGACAAGCATCGACGTTACCTACACAATACACTAGCCATGCTTGTCATAGCTACAGGGGCGTACAGGCTCTACCGGAATTTTAAGGCCTAAATTTTAGCCCGGTTATGTTTCTTTCAGATATTTGCCCTTTTTTACTAAGGTACTTTTGTTATTCAATCATTGGAGCGAGAGAAATTTTATTCTAATGCAAGTTTTGATTGGTTAGAATGTCCTGTGTAGAAAACAATATATACTTTGAACTAATAATGTAGGATGCATATTATTGTGAATTGTGTCATAAAAGATTTAATGATTTAGTATAGGTCGTGAGATAGAAACATTCCTTGTAAAAAATAATCAAAACTTTCTCAATTAGTGTGATTTCAAGTGATGTATTTTCATTCTTTGCTGTGATTGTTTACATAAAATTAACTAGTTGGTCATTGTTTTCCAAAAATGTTTCATTATGCGGATTATTAAATTTACAATTTAACCCTAACGTACAGGTTAAATTAGTTTTACATATTCAGGATTTCCACATGTTCAATAAATCAGTGAAATTTATTTACCTATGAATGAATAAAATTTGTCGGTGTCAATTGGAATCATCATGTCAATTAGTTTATTACAGGATGGTTGCTTTAAAATCTCCCTTGTTGCAAGCTGAACACATAACATATACGAATCAGCTCTGAATATCTATATAACGCATTCTTTTTTTGCAGAATGTAATTGTATCAATTTTAATCAATTAAGCGTCCATACATGCTACAGTTTGTAAAGTTATATTTACATGAATTAAATTCCATTGTTGTCCTCTTTTTAACCTGAGTATGTTACTGTTTTCCGAATCACTTAACGTTTTTATTCTAGGAGAAATAAAATTTTATTTTTTAAAAAATATTTTACGTTTAAAATTGTGTTACCTAGTTCATATTACATTTAATATAAATTCTCTTATTTCAATTAATGACGGCAACTAAAATATTTAATTCTATTTGAAAGTAATTTTTCAAGGGTTTTAGAACAGGGTGACTAATTCTATTAGGTTATAATAAGCTCTATCAAACCAAATTTATTATATGATGACAACTTGAGCTAATTCTTGTAATCGTATTTCAAAAATTCATTATTTTGTATAATATGATACACGTTATTGAAGTAATTATGCATTCAGTTACAAAATGTATTAGTTATTTTACTTTAAATAGTTACAAGTAAAAATAATGATGCTGTTAATTTCAATGGATACAATTGCAGCTTACTTTAGCTACGAGTATTTTGTTAATAAAACAATATTTGTAAATTACTTCATCGATTTTAATTTACATTTGTTTTATGCAGGTATTACTGTCTATAAACTTTTTAATTAATATTTATTTGATCTTAAGAATTATATACTGATCAAAGAAATTTCTTGTAAATGTCTTTTGACAATCAGGGGAGTAAAATCAATTGATTTTAAAATGTTATGAAAAGCTATCAAAATAATCTACTACACCTCAATTTACAATTTATACGTTCAAATTTAAATGTGTTATTTCATATAATGCATCCTGACTTTGCCAATTTTATTTCAAGAATTCATATATATATTGTATACGACTGTAATTTATAGTGGTACTTCTCGATTACATTTTGATGGTAAGAGCTAGTTCGTGCTGACTCGAATTGCGCTTACTAAATTGAAATGCAGTGGATTTCGATTACCAAAATCTCAGCTCGTCACAATATTTTTGGAAAACAATTTTTATCTTATGTTAATTGCTTTAAATGGTCTATACTTAATCCATATGGAATGATCAAATATGTATGTCTTAAGTTGCAGAAATTGTACGTTAATTTCTAATGAGCATTTTATTGTTTTTCCATATAAAAGAATATTGGACCAATTTTATTGGTTTTCAAACAATTTTCTTGAAAATACACATTTAAAAGAAAATAAAGATGTCATTCACACTTACTAATTTTTTTCTAGAAACATTTCAATATATTAGTTCTCGAGCTGAAATATGCATAAAATTGTCTTTAATATTATTAGTAATAGGTTTCTGGAAAATAATTAGCTTGACTTATAAATGCTATTTTGCTTGTAATTTGCTTGCGTATGTTTTAGATTATCCTAATATATTCTACGTAAGTAGAATATATTACGATAAACAAAATGATACGCAACAAGTACCTAATTCATGAATTTCACACATTTTTTTATGAAAATTGTGTGACTATATTTGCAATATGTATATATTGCCAAACTATACAGTGTTAACGTAACTTTAGTTAATAAAAAACTGAGTTATATTAAATGTAATATTATAGATTATGTGGATTTGTTCTTGGATTCGATCGGATAATTAAAATCTTTGCTTTAATATAGATTTATATTACATGCCCTTCGAATGGGGTGTAGGTAAGGAGAATGAGAATAACTAATCCCCTTTAAAACTCGAATATAATTACTACTTGAATGTACGTGTTAATTAGTTCAAGTATAAATATTTTTCCTAATTGCAGTTATATTAGTTCAATTCCAATCACACCATTATAATGCCATTTAAATATGATTATGGTTTGCAAGTCATCAGACATAAAATGTTTGGAAGTGTATTAAATTAATTTGCACTTTAGTACTATATTTGTAAAGGAAGTCATTATTTGAAACAGACTCTGCGTTGGCCGGGTAAAATAATTATGGAAACAAATCGGTATTTACAATATACATATACGATTCAATCATACGACGATTTAAACACCTTTTCTTCCTTTACTAAGCTAAACAGTAGCACTCTTTTTGCAACTAAAAACCAACTCTATCACAATAAGTTTGACAATTACTTTGGCTTTCATATACCTACTAGATGATTTAACTTTTAATGATAATCAACTTCTTAAATTCTTATATATAAAACTCTTTTCAATTTAAAAAAAAATTTTGGTACGTGCATATAACAATATGCAATTCAGGAAAGCTGTATTACATTAATTTTGTTGGGATATTATTAATTAAAATATTAATTAATTTAAAATATTTCGTCTATTCCAAAGTTTTATTATCTTGCGCACTTTTCAAGATTTATTCTTATTTATAAAGGGAAATTATAACTTTTTATTCTTAGTATTATTAAAATTAGTTTTGAAAAAAATTAAATTTTTTAAACAAAATATAACATTAAAATATAAAAGTGTTTAACATTAAATGCAATATATTTTAAATTATTTGTTTCAATAAATATAATTTTATAAAATATCTAAAGAAAAGTTCTCCCTCGTTTAGAAAGTCATAAATATCGCGGTTAATCTATTTTAGAAACAATTAAATTTGTCTATTTAATTAAAAGTATTTTTTACATACCATTTTTTATGTCGATTACGAAAATGGTTATTTAAGGTAATAATAAAATTAATTTGTCAAAAAATTTCAGTGATACCTTAGAATTATTTCAAGGCTTATATGCTGACACATGATCCGAAATCTGAATTTGTATCACTTTTTGTGTATAAATAGAATTATGTAGTATAAATTGGCATATATCTAGAATTTTGTAGTGCAAATTTTTTCTCCACCAAGTTGGCATATATAGATGAAATCATTTTTTATAATTTACACAGAAAAATCCTGTAAACAAATATAAAAACTTGAATTTAAAAAAATCTAAATTAATTAAGCCAAATTTTAAAATTATATTACAGCACTAATATGAAAAATATCTTAGTAAAAAAAACTTATTCTGGTTTGCTTGCAATTTTTTTAAATTCTCTACACAAAATTCTCTTCTATTCTGATATTCATTTCCAATAGAAACAAGGAGATCAGTTAAACAACACTTTAATTCAGTGAGCAAAACTTTCTTGGGTGCTGCCCTTTATTCAACTGTATGAGAGGTTAATTATGGAAGCCTCAATCAAAGGAGCCTTAGAAGCTGGTTTGCAAAACATTGAATTCCAGTTTTTATTATGAAACACAATAATTTTTATTCTATTTTGAAAGTTATAGATAATGTTGCATCTAATCAGGGTCATTGCCCTTTCCTTTAATTGGTCTTAAAATGCTTCAGCTCCTATTTATTTTTGCAGTTAATAAAATATAATTTGTTGCATTTTTATTATATTGAGAACAATGTACTAAATTATATTTATTACAATTATTATCATACACTTAATTAGGTTCATTTGACTATATCTCATTCATTTAGTTTTTTTTAATATATTTAAAATTTTTTTATGTAGTTATAAAATAATAATTTTTTATATAGTTATAAAATAATCATTTCTTATTGCAGTATTATTCTACATCTTATTTATATTATCTTCTTGGTAAACTATTTTTATTTTAAATCAAATTATTTTAAACAATTTTAGTCGCTTTTATTTGAATTTATATCACATTCTATTCATCACAATTAATTGTAATTTGATGCTTGTCAATCATATATATTAGTTAAATTTTATGAACACAATCTTTTATATATATTTTTATCTCTTTTATAGATTTTTTAATTTTAAATCTTAAAGTATACACAATCTTGAAAATTGAATTTATTAATTTGTTGTTCTTTTATTTTTTTAATCTTGTATATTCATATAATAATATGTAATTTATTAATATGTTTTTTATCTAGTATAATATTTAGTAGAACTACCTACACAATCTAATTATACTATATTCTATTATTTTATTTATTTATATATAATTTTTTTATAATTATATTTTATAATAATATTATGTATTACATAGATACTCATATTATATATTCAAAATCTATTATCCTGTTTAGCCTGAATATTGTGTCACAACTTTATTATGAATTTACTATTAATTGTAAATATGTAATGATACTTGTTAATATTAATAAGAAACTGTAACTATTTTTGCTTCAATTGGATTTAATATTTAAATGTGTTTTATTAAATTTTGTTTAATTGTAACACATTTTTTAATTTGCTCTTTTTACAGTTTCTTCTCACTTTAGACAGATATTTTAACACTAATTCCTTTCCTTTGACACTACATTTTTGCTACACTTCCTTTTCAACTGCTTTCATATATTACAATTATATAATATATTTTATGCTAATGTTGAATATGTGGCTCAAGTTTCACTTGCATGACAAAGCACAATGCTTCAAAGCATTAGCAACTCAAAAAATGCTTGGAGACATCAACATTGATTTCTTAAATAACACACCATGGCCTGTCAATTCACCAGACCTCAACCTGTGAGAATTTGGGTGTCATTATCAAAGACAGTAGAAACTATGATGCACACTCATCATGAACAATTCAGTGCTAGATTGATAACAGTGATAGATAATATTCTTGATAATATACAAAATGACATAGCCTAGTTTGAAAATTTGTTGAGATATTTCCCAAGATGTCTGAATACAGTAGTGCAAGCCCATGGTGGTCATACAAAATATTAAATGAACACTTACATTTTCAGAGCATTTATCTGTCTTAATAATACATGTTACAACATTTGTACAAACATGTATTTGCATTAATTATACATATGCATTTATTATTAAAATTGATATGTTAATATTGATTTACAGAAATATTTATTTGGGGCATCCTGTAGTAGTTACTGATATTATTTGTATGATTTTTTTACAAAATATTAAAATTTTAATTATTTAAAGCAATTCATGGCAATACTCATATAGAAAAGTTAGTTTAGTCATTTACAAAAAAAATTGGTTAAGGTAATTCTGAAATAATTATTATTTCAATTACTTTACT
This sequence comes from Vannuccia rotundouncinata, assembly GCA_034780395.1. Classification (NCBI taxonomy): domain Eukaryota; kingdom Metazoa; phylum Platyhelminthes; order Proseriata; family Coelogynoporidae; genus Vannuccia; species Vannuccia rotundouncinata. Next base: position 7,909 of record JAUZNC010017794.1, on the reverse strand, counting down.
TGCTAACTATATAATAATGAGAAATATAACAATACATCATGTAGGTGTATTTGTATCTTTAAATTTAGGCTTCTTACAATATATAGAAGAAAACAAAATGACATACCTAATTATAAATAATACATTATAATTCACCCATATCAGCACTTCAAGGGACATAGCTAAAATGTCATTATAAATAAAATTTCATTTCATTTTAACAAGTTAATAAAAAAATAAAAAATTTTATATCTGAATATATATTTATAGATAACTCTAACCATAGAATAGACATAACAAATCTATTAATCTAACTTATTAATGTTGAGAAATATTGCGGCAAATATTTTTAATGTAGCTATCTCATAGTTACCTACAAGCAATCTTTGTCAATGTTATCTACATCCACATATTAATTATTTTATAATTTATTGCATTATTTACATTGAATATGCATCCTCAACAGTTGACTATACAAGTTATAGCAAAAGATATGACAATATAACTATGATAATTCCCTTTACTTTAATGCTTGGTGGATGTTTCTATTTTGTGCATTAGAAAGTTATTAGGTTTTATAAAAATGTTAAATATGGTATAGTATGTCATTATAAATAGTATAGCATTATTATTTAGTATTTTTGCATTTGACAAAATAGAAATTTGTCATTAGAGGCATATTCTGCAATATTATAGTCAAAATTTAAAAAAATGAATGAAAAAAAACATTTTCCAATAAATATAATATATTAATCAGATCAAAATTTATTAATGATACGAATTTGTCATATACAGTGTAACCCTAACCTAAGTATTAAATATTATTCATAATATTTATTGTTATGTAATTTAATGGTAATAATATGGACAGTAATTACATACTAGAAAATGTATGTAGATCCTAAAGTTTACATCTTAAAGTTAAAGATTGGCATATGTAAAAAATAGAATCTTTTTAATGAAATATATGTTAAATGTGTACATTTGGGACCAACAAAACATTCTTATTCCTATACATATTAACTTGTGCATAATGAACAAACTATTTAAATAGAAATTTACATATAAGCAGAAAAATTGTATGTTGTAAGCAGAGCTACATATGCATGTACATAATAAGTTGGTTTCATTGTACTTAGGATGTCAGGGTTTTTATTTTCAAAAGCTTCCTTTATAGCTACATAAATCATTAAATTTACACTCATATTCATTGTCATTGGTGACATTATAATAAATATATAACTTGTTCTTTAAATAGGTGTATAAAGATATGTACCACTGTCTAAATAGGTGTATAAAGATATGTACCACTGTCTAAAAATTTAAACTCTTCCGACTTAATTTTAATTTCATAACTGTAACAGCTGACTAACAAGTTTGTCAAAATTTAAAAATTTAAAAAATATATATCCAAAAATCAATATATAAATTTCAAATTCAATAGGTTGATATATATTTGAAATTATAGTGGATTATGGTAATAGATTTCTGCTAAAGTTTTGTCATTATAAATGTTTTCTTTTTAATTTTTGTATTTATATACTGATTTTGGATATAATAAAATATTTGTATCACTTAAAAAATAAATAAAAATATGTTAGTCAATGTAATTGCTATTTCAGTTATGGAAGAATATCTATCACAGTTAAATAATTTATACAGGGTTGAGATATTAATTTTAATTTGGACAAAATGTTAATATAATTAAGATATAGTTAAGAAATTGATTTAAATAGAAAATTTTACATGTGCTTATAGACATGCAATTGATACAATTTTATACATGTGTGTCATTCAGAAATTAACTTAAAATTATTGTTTACTCAGTTAATCTTTGACAGTTTTGTGAAATCACATTTTTATTAACAAGTGCATTAATTAACAAGTTGTTAATATGGTATCACTACCCAACTAATATGATTCTTCCGTTTTTTTTAAAATAAAAAACATTGTGTCCCTTATTCTACTGGATGAGGTAGTCTCCATGCCTTAACTGCATAAGCGGAATACCATATCGATATGGTTTATCAATATATTTTTTTAATAACAACCTTATACTGTTTTACTGTTAAATTGTTTATATTTTAGATGTCTCAAGGCTGGAACACAAATTATGCCCTTCAAACCCTGTGTGATGAGATAAAAGAATTGATCACTACTCACACAAATGAGAAAAAACACAAAAAGCAATGCTCTATTGTTCAGTATCTTCAAGAAAAATCTATTTGGCCTCTCTGGATAACTGTTTATTGTGTTTTTATAACTTTCTTTCTTGTTATTGGACTTTCTGTTACCAGGGGAACTTATCAATTGTAAGTTTAAACATCAGGTTATATTTTGAAATGAAATATATTTTTTAAATATCTATTTCAGAGATCCATGGAATATCGTCATTATAATTGTTTCACTTGGAATCACTGTGTTTAACATATTTCTCACTATGTGGATAAAGAATAAAAAGAAAACACACAAATTGGACAGGGTTCATGACATTTGTTCGGAACTTCAAAGTATGTTTAAATTTAGTAAATAATAACGATTAGTATTCATTAAATGAGACGCTTATGACAATTGATACAGGACTTAGCAGCCAAGATCGTCTCATATGGCAACAGGAAGATGACTATCTTAGCCTTCACATTCCACAATCACCAGACGTTCACCTTCAATGGACTTACCGTGATGGTCGGCTAGTATCACTTCCCGCGATTCTCTTGGTCCGTGGTGACGTCATTCTTTTGAGACCAGGACAAACCGTATGGGCAACTTGCGAATTATCGGAGGATGGAAAACATACCTCGGTATGAACAGAATGTTTGAGTTTCAAGTCTTTCACAATGTTCGAAATTCAATTTAAAAGTTCATCCAATGAACAGTTTGGAATATTTCTATTATTTCTACTGTGTGTATCTTTCAGATCTATCAAATGGGTGATCGATATTTGCCGAATAGTGGAGTTGGTACAACTACTCTAGCAGCAGAACCAATTTGCCATACACCCATGCTACCTAAACGAGCCGTGGTTAAGGTCTCTCCAGCTCTGGAACACATCGAAACCTACCTGACTCAAAAGTCCTCCGAGGATTTATACCCGCCAGTTCCAATGCTTTATCTGAATGCGGGACTTCGCATCACGCTGACCTTCTCCTTTGTCTGCTTTTCCATTTCACTTGTCGTCTCCGTATTGAAGTACATTCTCAATCTTTGGCTGCTCACTGTACCATCGACAGACTTCTTTGCCTCACGACTTGGATTATCAACCGTATTCTTTGTTCCGGCACAGGTTTTATTCTCTGGCTTCCCGTTAACCCTGCCGCTGCTTTGGACTGTCTTACAGTGCTATGCTATTGGCCGCCTTTATCAAGTCTATAAACGATCTATTCTCATCGGTGAGAAGCTCTCCAGCTCCGTGGGTAGTGACATTGAGCTTGCCGGAAACAGCAAATTCGACTCGTCCTTCCATCACTCGTTCCTCCAGCTCTGTCGTTTGGTGCAGGAAGAGTTCTGCCTTCAGAGCTCCTTCCGCGAAAGTCTTCTCCTAACGATGGGGACTGTCTCCGCTGTTTCTTGTATTGATAAGAAGGGCATATTGAGTCACTCTTCGGCAACACCAGAGAAAATCTTTTTCTTCCGTCGTCGTCATCGCCACCACAGTTCCGGTATTCGCTATCGAAAACGGTCTGAGGCCTCGTTGATGCACCGGGACGTCAGTCACAGCTTCATATACAACATGCCGCCGGCAGGCAAGCCTTCGCTCAGCATCCGACCTCGAAGCAGCAGCGAGTACAGCACCCAGGCTACCCTGCAAGGGCAAACCTCTCCCCTGATTCCCACGCTAGGATTCGAATCAAACCCGATCACGCTTGACATCTCGTCCAATCCTCGCGATATCTACATGCCGGAGTTCAGTGATCCTCGTTGGCAGAGATATGCTCCCTCGCTCAAGCCAATTGGACTTAATCTTCTCCTCAATAACTGTAACACCACCATACTGCCGCGTTATGTCCAATTCGCGGATCACCTTACGGCTGTAGCCTCCGGCTATCATCGGGCTGTGGCGGTTGTCAATCATCGCTGTCTGTGCGGACTAGCCCGACAGATCGGTTTCATTCCATCCGCCACTCAGGCCTTCAACGTGGAGTCAACACTGGCCGTATTTCGGTGCAACACCGCCCCTCCTACCTATTGCCTTCAAGACAGCCTTAGTTCCGCTCTGAAACAGACGACAATGCAGCACAAGTCTCCTATGTCAAACCTCTTTGCTGCGGTGGCAGTGGAAGCTGGTGGCGGCGGCTATCAATTCATGTCCCAGGGAACGGCGGACCTGCTCGCTGACCTCTGTACCGATTACTGGGATGGGAAAGACATTGTCCAGATGACAGAGACGGACAAGGCGCGTATTCTCGACTTCTACAATAGGAACATATTCTCGGCTTATTGTGTAGGTTTGGCTTACTCGCCGCTCTTGGAGAAACTCCGAATGGACAATAAAGATGACATTCTAGAACTAGCCGAAGACCGTCTGATCAAGGACCATCGTCTTCGGAACAAACCAGTGGAATCCAAAGTGGAAAGGTTCGGTCCTTTAGTCTTCAGTTAGTGGTTAAACAAGGTCTTTATTTATTAGAATAATCCATGCTGGGTTAATTTTTATTTGTCGTTTCTTTTGAAACAGTTAAATCAATATTTTAAATCGATTTCTACAAATATCTATCGCCTCAATTTATTTACTTCAATTGGCCAACTTCTTAATTTATCGCTTAAATTGATTCGATGTTTATTCTGGTATTTAAATTTTTAAAATCGAAGAATTTTACGATGATACAGCGACGTCTCTTCTCTTTACAGATCATACAGCGCGGAATCCATGATGTCACGGTTCAGTCTGCAGTCAGTGCAGGACGCCGAAGGTTATCAGCGTCTCCTTAGCAACCAGATATTTCTGGGCATGATAAGTATGCAGTACCAGGCGATGAGTGACGTCGTTGAAACTATAGACAGACTGGAGGAGTCCTGCATTCGATTTGTCCATTTCTCAAAGGTATCAATATATCGTAACAATTTCTATCAGTTAAATGAATGTTTGCCGCTGTCGTCCTTCAGGAGAACCAGCTTCGAAGCCGCGTGTTTGCCGAACGCCTCGGGCTCGAGTCTGGCTGGAACTGTCACATCTCACTCAGCAAGTCGGAATCCTGTCTCCACGAACCTCCCACGTCTGTCGCTCACTCGCAGCACCTCTCCACCTCAACTACACCAGCAGGCGGGGGCGACATTGCCAATGAAGTGCTCCTGGCTGGGGGCACCGTCGAGGATCATCTGGAGGACCGCGTGCCTCTGTTGTCCGAGGTCAACAGGATGCCATCGTCGAAGGCAACTGATGGCGGAGACCCTTCTTCGGAACATCCAGGGGAAGGAGAGAATGAGGTGCAGCTACAGCACTACGGAAGCGCTCCGGCCCTCTATCGAGATGCTGCTAAAGCGGTGGGTGGATGGTTTTGTTTAGAAGTTTTGATGATTACGCTGCTCAAAAGGGTGCATTATCAGATGTATGAAAGATTTTAATTATAATATTAAATCAATTCTGTCTTGTTGGCTGTTAATGTTTTCCCAGTTTTCAAAGTTTATGTTAACACTTTAAATTATGTTTTTGCAAATAATATATTTTCAAAACTAAATTTTCTATCGCTGACTGACATAATTTAGGGCGTTTCTTCCTATAAACCATTTTTTCTTATATGTTGAAATTATTATCTGCATTCTCATTCTACCTCCTAAATATAATCGTATATTTGCGAAGGAACATATTGTAGGTATGCAGCTTTCTCTGTTTTGTAATTAAAGTAATTTATCTGGTTGTTTAATATTGTTAAAAAGAGAGTTCTAAATATAGCTAGACAGACAAGCAGACTACATTGTTTTGTCAGCCATAACATCAACTTCTCAGCTCTCTTATCTTCATTATAATTTATTTTATATTTGTTGTTTTTCTATCCAAGATTTAAATGGGCTCTTCATTGATCGATCTGATAGATTATAATAATATATGAACATATTTATCACAATCTATAGAAGAATTATTGATCATTGCTATTATTCGACTACAATGTGGAAGACAATTCTAAAATTGTAATATTGTAATTTTAACCGATATTTAATTGTAGTTAATATATACTGAGATTTGAATTGTGCACCATTTTGAGCCATCTTTCATCACTTGATGTATATCAATTTGGAGAAGGCTATGTTAACTTATTTCAAACGCAACATTAAGTTTTAAATAGGAAAATATTAATGATTTTCTTGGATTATTAGGTTAGTTGCAGAGTTGTGTTTATATAATTATTACTGCATCTTAGTCTATAATATATTTTAAATGCATTTGAAATAGATTTCTCTTCTAGTTTACTTTTTTATTTAAAAAACATCTCCCTACTTGAATGTTAACTTGAATATCCTTCTTCTCGAATCAAATAAAAAACGTATCAACTTCATTTTCTGATAATTTAATTTCTCTGGTTGAATGTTGTCCAACGTGTGCAGGTTAACTTAATCAGTTATTCCTCGATACATATCCGTCAATCGGTACAACTTTGAATTTATCTGTCTTGTTATCTTAGAATAATTGTTTCCTACATTCACTAAAATCCTCTGCGCAGATGGAGGAATCGACCATGAGCCAGCTGATAGTGAACGACCTCTCCTCTCCTAATGTGGTCCCTGTTGACATGGGTGAGGACACCGACAGTCGGTGTATAGTGATCACTGTTCCCACGCCGAGCTCTGATGTCGCCAGCGAGGAGGAGGAGGAGCTAGAAGCCATCACCTCGTCAGAGAGTTCTGAAGATACAGAGAACGGACCGAGCCAGCAGAGGTCGGAAGTTATACCGGACTATCTGGTCACTGATAAGGTGCGTCTTTATTCCTCCCTTTTTATACAATTTAGCAACGAATTCTGGAGAAATAATTCAACTTTGCTTGATGTGTTTGTCTTCGTCAATCTTCCATTTGTTAATCATGATTCCTGTTAGTTGAGATAAACAAACCTATTTTGATTCCACAGATAAAAAGTATTTCATTTATTTATTCAGATTATCTGAAAGCTTTTCATGGATTTAATTAATTAATAATTATTTTTACATAACAATGCTGTCACCAGATGTTGTGGATTAGTTTCTCTCTGATATTGATTCATGCCAAGGTTCAACACTGAAGTCTTGTCTCAAGTGCTTACAGCTCCATTCCCTTCCCCTCCCTATCTCTTTCTCCAACAGTCAAAACTTCCACGTGGTATCAAAAGTATTCGACCTCATCTCGAGAACATCGATAACGTTCCTCTGCAGGTGTCTCTCTTCACTGATTGCACACCTCCAAGTGAGAAAAAAACTTTACCGGCTTTGTTTTTGGCATACAAAGAAATATCTATCCATCCTTCTCTCTCTCTCGATCAGCGGTGACGGAGATGATGAGCATCATGCAGGAGTACGGAGAAGTGGTCTGTGTGCTGGGCAGCTCGCTCTCCATGGAGAACTCCCAGATCTTCGTGCAGGCAGACTGCTCCATAGCGGTGCTCCCCGTTCTCCCGCTCATCTGTCTTCGGCAGCGAGAGACCGGAGCGACCTCTGACACGGGGGTCTGCTCTCCAGGGGACAACCGGAACATCCCGTCCCCGCTGGAGTTGGCCGCCAAGATGATCAGTCTCTCGTGTTCCATTAACGCGAAGCGGGAGGACGGTTTTATAGTCCTCACACTTATTAATGAGGTACAATCGTTCCCTTTACAATGTACAGCCCCCCCCCCCCCTAAAGCAACCTTCCACTCTCGTGCTCCCCCTCCAAAGCTTCCACTCTCGTGCCCCCCCTCCAAAGCTTCCACTCTCGTGCCCCCCCTCCAAAGCTTCCACTCTCGTGCCCCCCCTCCAAAGCTTCCACTC
>JAUZNC010017783.1:0-26382 GCA_034780395.1 Vannuccia rotundouncinata | reverse complement strand
CAAGGTGCTGGTTTGTGTTTCATTCTGAAATATTTAAGGGGCGCATGGTGGTCTATCGTAGTGGAGAATTTATTTGAGAATTTGGGAAAAAAATCCATCAAGGTCTTTTTCGGAAATGAGTAGTCTTAGAGGAGACCAGTCTTGGCTTTCTATGTCAGTGCAAAGGATTGCTGGGTCATAATTTTTTAAAGAGCGAGCTTGTATATAAGTGGCTGGGGGTTTACTTACATAGAAGGAGCAGGTTGCATAGATAAGGTTGTGGTCTGATAGATCGGAGATGACGAACCGCACTGAGTGATTGAGCAGTCTGTTTTGTCAGTAAGGATAAGGTCGATAAGAGAGCTTGAAATAGAAGTGATTCTGGTTGGTTTTATAATATGTTGTTTTAAGCCAATGTTTGAGAACAGGTTAGCGTTTTTATGATAATTTGTCTGTTTGGGGCATAGGTTAAAATCACCCGTTATGATAAACTTTTTGTTGTGAATCTCCCAGAATCTCCCAGTTTCGAGATGCATTCTATGATTGGACTAGTAGGGGGGCAGCAGGAGATGTCGAGCACTTTGTTTTGTCAAAGGTGTATTTCTACCCATAACTGTTCAAAGGTAATTCCCTCAGACTGTGTGGTTAAGTCGGGAATGAGGGTCGGTTTTAAGTTTTCCTGAATGTACATGGCTGTACCGCCGTGGCTGGAAATTGTTCGATCATTTCTTATAAGGTCGTATCCAGGGATGGTGAGATCAGCATTTAGATGTGTGTCATTTAGCCATGTTTCGCTTAAAGCCATGTTTCCATTTAAAGTCTACTTTGAAAAATAAAAGGTGTTTTTTTTTGCTCTGCAGATATTCTAGTTATACGGTAATATATACTTTTGTTAAAATTAATGTTATTAATGTAAATTTGTTATTAAATATATACTTTACTTAAATGTTATTTTACATTACTTTAAAACTTTTACTTTCATATTTTGATATTATTAATAAATACAAGGAGGGGTATTTTTTCTTTAGGGCTAAGCAAATTCACTTGGAATGCAGGAAAATAAGCTAGCCTGACCTGCTGAGCTGTCATTAGGTAGGTTTCAAAATGATCAGTTGCATAATAAGGGGAGGAGGAGGCCATTTTTAAAAAAATATAAATATTTCTAACTGACATATTATTGAGTTTTTATATATCATACATGCATTCATTAAATTTGTACTTTTTATGTATGTTTCAAATAGTTTCAAACTGTTGAAAATTTAGATAATATAATAATAATAAAAATTTGAATGAATGTTTTTAATTTTATTCATCCTTGATTTTTTGTCTTTTGGACCTTGAAAAGTCCTTGAAAACCATTGCTCAAAAGGTGCCGGAACCCTGCACTCTTGTATGCTACAATTTTGCCTTAAGGGGTTGTTTCTGGTTATTTGTCTTTAACCAAACATAAGCATACATTAACAAATATTATTTTAATCAATCATGCATGATTTTAAAAACATTTGTTTATGATGAATAATATAATTAATTGATTACAAAGTTATTTAATTGTAACCTTATATGCTGAAGTTTGTACCATTTTCTTAAATCAGAGAATAATGAAAACATAAATCTATTTTTATATTGAGAGCTAGGACTATCTGACCAGAATGATATATAGATTCTATCAGTCCAGGTAGAGATTTAAGTATGGTTGTTGTCAGATATATAGCAATTGACTCCTTTGAATGATTCAAGTCATCACTCTCTACAATGATTGATTTTGGTTTATTCAAACAAAACATGTGAATATCAAAATTTTATACCAACATGTGACTCCAATATGCACTCTGGATTATGTACTGATGAAAGCAGGTTCAAATGTTCAGATAGAATGAGATTCTCTTCAGTCCATGAGTGACTGTATTTTAATATGGTATTGGGCACAGCTTTAGAAATTGAATCAATCAGTGAGATAGCATTTTAATGGATTTCACAAAGACAAACATTGTTAGGTATGTCTATCTTTTTCTTTATATTCAGCATTTGTTTTCTTCTTTTCACTATTGTAAATATAAATAGAGACATATTCAGTCACTATTTGTGATTTGTATGCAGGAAATATGGATGAATAGCATGCTCTGTTTATGTGTGATGTTTTAATAGCATTAGTGCATGATCAATAACAAACTGCTTCTAAACTTGAAACTAAAATATTAAATAAGGTATTGAGTTATACAAAGCATATATCTTTATGACAATTATTTGAAATTCAAATTTCAGATTAATTTATAATCCAATCAATAATTTATAAAAATGTTATTATCTTTAGTGTTTGTGTGTGATGTGTAATTAAAATATACCAAATAATTTGTTAAAATATCATAACAACACATTTTTCACTGCATCTCATAGTAAAACATAAATTTTAACATATGTTTTAATATAATAAATCAATAAGAGCAATAATGAATCATTCATGATAATATTTTTTTTAATTGTTTGTTATTATAGCTTGTTATAAAATAAAAGAATGATAATTGAGTTATTATATATCAAAAACTAAAATTATTACTGGGAAGAACCTAAAAAATAAAATAGGATAAATTATATTTGATACACATCAATTAATTTTTTTCTGTTATCATGTTTCAGTTGGCCCAGTCAGGGAAAAATAAAATTAGAGTTTTTCTACCTGTATATTTCAATCTGGGTCAGATTAGCATTAAAGTTTTGGAATTTATATTTTATCTACTTAATTGTACATAGGTTAGATGTACAGTGGTGGTATTATGTGTTATTATTTGAATCTCGGCATTAATTAATTTTTGTAGGTGTAAAACATTATATAAGTAATATTCCTATTCAGTAAGTGGGTATGGGTGACATTTGACAATAATAGAATCTCAAAAAACAACATTTGGATGCACCGGCACATCTTTTTGCCAATTCTAGAAAATTCTTCAACATCTTCACTTTCATCACTTGCAAAAATTCCTAAAAAGAAATAACACTGTATCATTCTCAGCATTATTAATTTAGGACAGGGCATACATACCATTACTGGTAAGGATAAATTGAAATTCTTTTGTCAGGGAGAGTGGTCCGTCTGACAATGAATTCATTTTATATAGGGAAATATATGTATACACACTTTTGGACACATCTATTTCAAAGTTATTTCACCTCTTAAAAACAAAATGGTCAATCTATCTTTAATTATCAGAATATCGGAATCAGCATAGGGACTTTTGCATAAAAATGTATTGATTTAAAATATAGGTTAACTCACAAAAATAACATCAAATTACTAATTTTGAAAATCTTTTTTTATCTTCTAGCATCCATTTAATGAGTAACCCAAAATATGTTGTGAATTAAAATTATATCTAGTTTGTTATAATTCCCCATTAGTCCAGTCATTCTGGCTAAAAATCTTTGAAAATGTGAACAAATTGCTAACAATTGATAAAGTATCTATCTAACTATCAAGTCCCAAAAAATCACATGGCCCAATTTTTGGTATAGCTATTTTTTTGTTTTCCCAATTTAATGAATAGTAGAAATATCTATGATTTGAATATATAAGGCAATATTGCTGCTACTGGTTGCAGCCTTAATACTGGTAGAAATTACTACCAGGGAGTAAATTCAGTTGCATAAAGAGGTATTAACATACTACTAGACTAACTAATACCTAAGGTAAGTTTTGAAAAATCCAGGGACTATTTATAGATTAACCAATTAAAATTTGTTTTAAATTTAGAAACTCTAATGTAATTTAATAAAGTTATTGTTTTATCCCTACAAAATAGAATTGGGAGGTTTAGTAAAATTATTTAATATTGATAAGTACATGTACATATACTAAACATAAATATTTATACATAGGTGTAAATATTTTACTCCTGGTAGTACTACTGGTCACAGTTTATGCAATCTGTGTGAGACTAAATTTATTGATTTTCATCAAGTTACTACTGGTAGTAAGCTAATACCACTTTATCCAATCAAATCGATGGGTTTACATGAATTTTAATGAAAATGATTATTTTAAAGCAAATACATATATCTTCTTAACTTTAAAAAATATGGTTGCTTATAATTTTATTCATCAAAGTGTTGGTATATTCAATGATTCATACAGAAACATTATTCACTTCCAATGTAAATGAACTTAGTAAATTTTTTATTAAATAAAACCTCTACGTTTACTTCATAAGAAAACTTTTGAAAAATAGTTTGTATGTGGGGTCATTACATTATAGTATGTTATTTCTTTAGATTATTTTATATGTATCTAAAATGACTCTTCAATTTATATGAATCTCTCTCTATAATAGCTTCCAAAATGGCAATGCACGTTCCGAAAGCTCCGGGTTTCACCTCAATGTTGAAGGATGGAGCACAGGTACACAGTCAATGTTATTTTATTAAGTGAAGGTTTTTGTGTTATATTATATTTTACATTTTTAATAAAGCATTTTCGAGGACTTGAAGAAGCTGTGTTTCGAAATATTGAAGCTTGTGTAGAATTAGCGAAAACTACACGATCTGCTTATGGTCCAACTGGACAGAACAAGATGGTGATTAATCACATTGAAAAGCTCTTTGTTACAAATGATGCAGCAACTATCTTGAGAGAGTTGGAGGTAGCACATCCAGCCGCAAAAATGTTAGTCCTTGCAACTCAACAACAGGAACAAGAGGCAGGGGATGGAACAAATTTTCTTTTTATGCTAGCTGGAGCCCTCTTGGAACACGCAGAAGAGTTGATCCGTATGGTGAGTTTAAATATTATTTGTTGGTTTCGGTATTTATTCATTTTGATTTTTTTTAACTCTAGGGGTTGTCAGTAACAGAGGTCGCGGATGGTTATGAAATTGCATGCAAAAAGGCATTAGAAATTCTTCCAAGTTTAGTTGTTTCTAAAGTTGAGAATTTACAGGACACTGCACAAGTCTCTAAAGCAATCCGTACCTCTGTCATGAGTAAACAATATGGAAGTGAAGACTTTTTATCAGATGTTATTACAACCGCCTGTAGTAAGTTTTTTTCTGTTTGCCTCTATGCATTGCACGTAAATATGTTCATGTTTAAATATAATTAACTAGAATTTAATTATAGTTAACTTTTGTATATTTTGTACTTTACAGTGGCAACATTACGTGAACAGGGTCATTTCAACGTTGATCATGTTCGTGTTTGTAAAATTCTTGTAAGTCCATTTTTCTATATATTTTTTAATTCTCATAGTTATTTAAATAATTACTACTGAATCGTATAATCTCATTAAAATTAATTTTCTAAAAAATAAATAAAAATCGTTTATTTTCTGGGTACTGTTGAATTTAGAAACATACTATAATAATTAATTTATCTTAATTATCGGTTCTATGATTTTTTGATTTTTTAAGATGTTTTTTAAATAAATATGTCCTGATTGTGAAATATGTGTAGAATTCAGATTGAAATTTTCCTAGGGGCATGCCGATATATTTATCAGGCATGGCTTTTTTCCGTATTTTTTGAGGTCAAATGGATGGTTTTTCAGAATCGTCCAAAACTGTAATAAAATTCAATGTCATGGGGGATCAGGGTTATCAACATTAAAAGTTTGTGAAAATATCTTTTAAATGATATATAATATAAATTTATAAAGTCACCTGCGATAAGTTCACAAGATCGTACATATTTCAATATTTTCTCATTGATATTGCAAAATGTTTCGAATTTTAATTTTATTATCCTTTACAACGGAAACTGTCATTAAAATTGCATCTTATTTAAGAAAAACTGTTATTGTTTTTTAAAAAAATAGCTTCGTCAAATTATTTTTGTTATTAATGGATAAAATTCCTGTAAATTATTTATTGTTGTAATAATTTATTATACTATACTGCTTTAGCTATTTATTTACATATATGTGCTTTATTTATTACAGTATTGGTAATAGTTATGGTTTAAAACTTTTGATAGTTTTTTTTGTTTTGACATGTTTTTTAAATTAATGTTTTATTACATCATGGTGCCCGTGGTCAGTAAAAATTATTAGCAAAACAATTTGATGCAAAATCTGAGTTTGGATACTGATAATTGGGCAGTAAATTTTTAATTAATTCTTAAAAATGGTTGTCTAAAATGTGCGAGCACCATGTTAACATTGTTGGAATATATATTTTTTGAATTAAACCATTAATTAATTATTCATTATTATTTAGTATTGAGAAAATATGCAGTCTTATTGAATTTTTCCTTTACAATACGCTTCAGGGATCTGGTCTCTATGGTTCAACCGTCTTGCAAGGTATGGTTTTCCGCAGAGATGCTGAGAGTGATGTACGCGAAGCAAAGGATTGCAAAGTTGTTGTTTTCTCATGTCCACTTGATACACTTCAAACAGAAACAAAGGGAACTGTCCTCATTAAAACTGGAGAGGAATTAAAAGCTTTAAGCAAAGGAGAAGAAAATCTTATGGAAGAGGTAACTCTTTCTTCATAATTATACACATCAAAAATAAGGAATTTAAATTTTATAGACAGGGTCAAATTTTATAGACCCATACTCAAATTTTGTGTATATACACAAATTTGTTAATTTTGGTCAAAATATTCCGTCAGATATACATAATTTAAAAAAAATTAAGCACATATTTTTTTATTTGCCTATATTTCTTCAGTTCAAACAATAACCTAAAAATGTTATATATTTTATAAAAACTACTATAAAATCTAGTATAAAAATTTGCTTGAAATCTCTATCCATGTTTCAATATTTTTTATAAATAAAATTAATTGTATAGTAGTGTACATATTATAACTTATACATGACTGCCAACTGTCCTGATATGACTTGGACAGTTTCGATATTGATGCCTGTCCCACTTGTCATGAAACAGTATTCCAAAATCCCAATATTTGTTGTTTTTTATATTATGTATTTTTCAAGCTAAGGCTGCCTTGGAAACATCACAAAAAACGTAAATCCCTTGAAAAAGAAATGAATAAGATTGAATGTGTACCTCAATTGTTCAACATTCCAATCATACCTGCATTTAGTGTACACATCCATTTGTGAACTATTTTCATCTAAGTTTATAATCAGTCCAATCATACAGTCCGTTTAGTATACACTCATTTTATAGTTCTTTGATTTTTATCAATTGAAATAAAAATATAAATAGTTTTTCATTTTTTGGGGGAAAATATTTGTGTATCTTTTTAAAAATATATATACAAGTTTTGTTTTCCACCTTACATGCCCACCCTGTATAGAACTACTCATTTTTGGTGTGTACTTGGATTGCTACCCGATTTCCATGTTTTATATACTTATAATGTTATATAATATATATATATATATATTGAGAAATGGTTTTGTTACTCAAATTTAATTTTATGTATCATTTTTTCATTCTCTACTACTGTGTTTAATTTCTTTAATATAATAGGCAATGTGTACAGGAATGTAAATAGCTACAATACAGTTATACAAATTTTTACAGAAACTATTGTTTTATTACGCTATTTATTTGTTTTAAATTTTAGCAAATCAAGGGAATCGCAGATAGTGGTGCTAAAGTTGTGGTAACCGGTGGGAAAGTTGGTGATTTGGCTTTGCATTATGCAAACAAGTTCGGACTTTTTGTGATTCGTCTTAACAGCAAGTTCGATGTTCGACGAGTCTGCCAGGCTCTTGGAGCCACCCCTCTGCCACGATTTACAACACCTACAGCTGAGGAGTTGGGAACCGTTCATCATGTTAGAACCGAAGAAATCGGAGGAACTAATGTTGTCATCTTTCAACAACGTGAGAGATTTTTAGTTTGCTTAAATTTGGATTTTACTTTTTCTATAAAAATTATTTACACACTACTTTTTTTTACTGAGCACTTAAGCAACTTTAAAATAGTTTTTTTACTCCTAAAATGTAATCATTAATTGTGTTCCAGACAAGTCAGAGGGCTCTATGGCTACAATAGTGATTCGTGGTAGCACTGAGAATATGATGGATGATGTTGAACGAGCTATTGATGACGGTGTCAATACATACAAATGCCTCTCTAAAGATAATCGTCTCCTAGCTGGAGCTGGCGCCACAGAGATGGAGTTGGCTCGTCAGCTTTCTACTTATGCTGATCAGTCATCTGGTCTGGAGCAGTATTCTGTAAAGAAGTTCTCTCAGGCTTTTGAGTCGGTCGTCAAGGCGTTAGCAGAGAACTCAGGTGTTCGAGTAAGTATTTTTTAAAGATCCTACTGTAAGATTAGTTCTATTGAACATACATGAAATATTTTAAATATTTAAATCAAATATAATTCTATTTAATTTGCTGTTGTTCTGAATACTTTGTACATATTTCTTGAGTAACGTATTTTTCATCATTTAGGGAACTGAATGTATTGCGGAGCTGTCAGCTGTTCATCAAACAGGCAAGGCCCGCGCAGGAATCGTTTTTGATGAGATGGGTAATGATCCCAAGGTTAAGGATGCTGTCGAATGCAATGTTTTGGATCTGTTTCTTGTCAAATACTGGGCCATCAAGCTAGCCAGTTCTGCCGCTTGTACTGTTCTTAGGGTCGATCAGGTAGTTCATTTGAACCAATTTTATGTATAATAAGAATATACTTCTACCATGAATACTTTGTTTGTAAAAATTTTCTTTTTTAAAAAATATTTATTTACTGATAATTGTTACAGTGTACATTGAATTTATTATAAACCTATCACTAAAATATTATCAATTTTATTTAAATAATGACAATACATTCTAATAAGCATTAGTGATAATTTAATTACTCAAAATTTGTATTTTTGTTACAGATTATCATGGCACGCGCAGCTGGAGGTCCCAAACCACGAGAGAACAAGAATTGGGATGATGATTAAGTTTCAGCATACCAACTTAATCAGTTAAATAAAGTATCCACGTATAACACTTGCTTTGTTGAACAGCGAGCTGTTCCTGTTTTTGCATTACTTTTGACTCTGATAAACGTTTTGTTCTTAACATCATTAATCATGTCAGTATGATTTTTTTATGTTCTGTATTGTCACCGAACTTTTTAATATATTATATACATCTCAATAAAAAAAAATTCTTTCGAATGCTCTGTTTTTTGTGGTTAATCTTTTTATTCAATTGAATTTTGTGGTTGATATCAGGAATAAGTGCAAGCGGTATAGACTTGAATTAAACAGATATTTGATTGTTCGTATTGCATATTATGGTTGAGTTCTGCTTTGGAAATAAAGACTGGAGATATATAAAAGTATTGTATATTTTCATTGCATTTTAGAAATGTATGTATTGGTTTGATAATAATTTAACTACTCCGATTTCTGTGAAATAATCACCATCGATGAAAATAAGGAAAACATTGGAGGACAAAAATATAAATTAGATAGTTTAGCAATAAATTGAACAAAATTTTCAATAACAAATTTTTCAGAGTTATAGAGACCATAAATTTGTGTTATTATTTACTTATTTTACTTTAAAGTTGCTTACATTTGTACTGACTGAAATTTAATTTTATTTCCATATCATAGACTAAACATTGCTTAACTTAGAAAATGTCCAGCACAAAAAGTTCTATTTAGTTCGCTATATAATATTGTGTGTCAATAGTCATCAGAAATGAGATTTTCCAGCATTTCAATTCACATGCATACAATATATTTTTTGAATGCATATCCAAATTTTTAGAAGTTCGCTTTTATCTGAATAATATCATATCTAATATAATTGTGAATTATTCATCCTTATGACAAACATTGTTTTGGATAATTATATTGCCATGTGTTCACATTTAGAATAAAAAACATTAATTTAGATTTGTTGTAATATAAGCGATTACTTAAAATGATTGATTTTCGATTATATTTCAGGTTAAAAAGCATGTTTTTAGACGAAGAAGAAGATGATGATGAAAGTAGTCATGAAAACCTATATGCCCTTTTAAATCTTTCGGAAAACTGTACAACTGAGGAGATCCAGGCAGCTTTCCGGCGTTTATCGAGGATCTTTCATCCAGACAAACACACAGATCCGGATAAGAAGAAGGATGCTCAAGTTATTTTTCAAAAGATTAGATACGCACATGACATCCTTAGTGATAAAACTCAAAGAACTTTATACGACACATATGGAATGAAAGGTAAACTACCCTTTGTTTATTTTTAAGATAATTACATAGTTTCGATGTTTTATTTTGCAGATAAATATTTATGTGGTCATGATATTAGCTACAAAACGTTTTGTTGTACATTCTGTTTTTCGTATGTAGGCATCAAAAATCAAAACACTGCGATTATCATTCGTGGTAAATCGTCGGAGGAAATTTTAGCTGAATATGAACTGATCAAGGAAAGACTTGAAGAGGAACGTTTGATGGAGATCACTCAACCCAGTACACAGTTCACTCTAGGTTTTGACATGACTGATCTGTTCGACAGGTATCTCCAAGAACATCCCGATGATCGCGTTTATGGGCCACAGCTCGCGTTGACTCGCACAATGATAGCTCAGAGTGTGAAGGTCGGCATGACAAAAAATGACTCAATCTCTCTTCGTGGGGAGGCAGAAATCAAAAATGGTCAAGGAGTGGGGCAGACGTGTGTTCATTGGCGTAGGCAACTCGCTCCTTTTCTTAATGATACTTGGATGGATAATCAAGTAAGTTGTTCCATTGTATAACTATCTGACGATATAAATTTCTATTTGTTTATATAACTTATTAAATTTGTATTGTATGTTTGAAATTTATCTATTTATTTGTAATGAAGACATGTTTCAATCTATTATTAGCTGTCCTTCAATTCTGACGAGGGTTTAGCTCTGGACGTACAGCTATCACGACGTCTTACCACAAATATTGTGGCCACAATTGGGTCCCATGTGACCTACCGACCATCCATGGAGTCCTTGTTGTTTGACATTCGTTCTTCAATTGAATATCAACTCTCCAAGCGGTTGACAGGCAATTTCTTTGTAGATCAACGACATGTAAGTATTACCTATATAAAAAATAAAAGTATAGAGGTGTTTCCAAAGTTGATATTACTCTACAGACGTCTGTCCCTTGGAAATATTTTGATTACATGGAGTCACAGAAGAAATATATAGCAGCAGAAAAAGAGATTTTATTTATTATGTAAAATATCTTCAGAAACAAATGGACGATGTGTGTGATAACTATAAAGCACTGAGTGCAATCCAAAAAACCTGACTGTGCTAATGGGATCTAGCTGATATAACACAATATATATTTTTGGAAAAAGTTTTTAAGGACCTCGTCAGATTTATGTGACTATCCTGTATTAGTTATTAATATTTGTCTGGTATTACTTGTATACCTACCCATTGTCAGCATTAATTTCTATTAAACTAGTGGATTCAAACTGTCTATTTTAATTATCTAATATTTAATTAATTTTAACACAAAGGTTAAAAATCTTTTGTCGCTGAAAGCAATGGATGTAAATAAAGAAGTTCTTAACTGATAAATTATTATTAACAGTCTATATGTGTACACTTTCCGTTGAGTATAACACATGTAGACACTAAATATTCAGGTGAAAACAACACTAACCTGGTCTGGTGACAATTACTCATTGTTCGCAACGACTAGTCTCGGGTCTCGAACCGGGGTGTCGGCTGGCGGCACTTATCGAATAACCGAAAAGGAGACTTCACTTGAAGTTTGTGGTCATCTCAACACACATTCTATTCGGATGGATTGTGGGATCAAACAGCGCGTCTCCAAGTATACCAGTCTATCAGCTTTCATCAGTGTTGGTGAACCGCTTGGTGTTATGCTTAAGCTCAAGATGCAGCGAGGAACACAGGTGAATACTAATATTTCTTTTATTCGACATTAAAACCAAGAATTCCCGGTATTTTTTATAAAATCCAAGGCGAATCAAAATTAAAATATGATAATCGTCCATTTCCTATTTGACAATATCTAATTATACAAAAAAAACTAGTTATAATATCAACTAATATTTCACAACAATTTATATCAATGAGTTCTTTTCCGGTTCATTTCTGCAGCACTATATTATGCCTATTTGGCTATCTGAAATGGTGGACCCTGTAGCTGTCACCTACGGTACGGTGGTCCCTCTAGTCGTCTATCTAGTTATCCGAAAACTTGTCTATGATCCTTGGTGTCGAGAGGAACGCGAGGAGGTGAAAACCCGGCAACGCGAACAACAAACTGAGCAGACTTTGCAACGCAAACAAGAGGCTCTATCGGCCCAGTCTCTTATGAAAGAAACCGCTAATCGTTGCCGGGAAACGGAGACACAACAGGGTGGACTTATTATTGTCACTGCCAGTTATGGCAGGTTGATGTCCGGTCGAGTATCTGGCGATGAAAATAATTATACTGCCCCAACCGAAATTGTTGATGTTACTGTTCCTATACAGGTAATTATACTGTCTTTAATTGAATGTAAAATGTATAGTTTAGTTATAATATATACTTCATTATTATACAATTTGTTTAGATAATCGTCAAAAGCATAAAAGTACTTCTTATTTTATGAAGCTGCTATTTCGATTAAAATACATAATTATAACATTTGTATATATTTATTTTTATTAATTAATGGTTCATTCATACGCAGCCATGAAAAGTCTTTAATTTAAAATTCAAGACTACAAAAAAAGTTTGGAATATGTTTAAATTTTGAATAAGGCTTGAATTTTGCAATATAATAACTTTTAATAGCGTTATTTTAGAAATTGAGAGAACAGGATTTGACTGCAAACGTCCACGAAACGATTCTTTATTTTTTTTAGAAGTTGTCTAACAATTTTATAACAAAAATCCCACTTACACATTGCTTTGTTTATAATAATATATAATTAAAACAACGATTAAAATAATTAAATAAATACATGAATTAAACAAAACAAAAGCATATAGTTAAAAAAAACGAATTATAAATTGCATTTTTATCAGATCATGGTCGAGAGAAGTAGCATTGAGTTGCCCCCCTGTTTTGCTGGAAAAGATCGTAGCAGTCTTGAAGGATTTTATGACCCTTGTCCAGGCGAAGAAAAAGCTCTCTATATTCGATATCTCTTCAAAAACAAGAATCACGAAGTTACTGTACAAGACAAAGAAAAACTTGCCATTCCAATGGAGAAGCATATCCTTCCTGATCAAAGCTAACGGATAACAATCATCTCCAGTATTTAGTCAATTTTCAAAATATTTTCCATGTTTAAATCAGTTAATATAGATTTATTATTAGTCAGATAAGTGGAATTATCATGTATAGTTTGATTTAAATCATAAACAAATATTGTACTTGAATTATTATTTTAGCTTTGGTAAGCTTAAATTATTATTTTTGACATTAGACCACATATTACATTGTAAATTAACCATTTGTTTGAATATTGTTATGGTGTGCCTTTTTTATTTGATTTATAGGAATTATTAATTTAGGAGTTTTGCATAATTAGAAATATTTTATGCATTTTGTGTAAGCGTATTACTCAACTTTTGTATGAATATCAAAATGACGGTTGTTAGAATGTATTTATAAAAAGTATATATTATAATTATTGTATGTGACACAATTATAAAGTAAATATAACTTTTATTTATTATTTGATTTTTGTTATTGGTATTTTAGATCTATAATGTATGTTATGTAAGACTAGTATATCTTGTATCCTTTCTTAAATTTTCTTTTGAGATTCTTTTTTATTATTTAGTAATACTTATTTAAGAGATCAATTTTCCTATACAATAGTTCGAGAATATAGCTAGCTATACCTTTGTTATTTCTGATTATTTCAAGAAAATCAAAATATAGTTTCATTGATTTTATATAATAAATAAATTATATAAATAATTTTATAACTAAGAATCATCACACTATTTTTGCATTTATTTTTTAATACGTTCAAGCAGGAATATTTATTATAATAGTCCTTTTTTCACAATGACAAACGTCAATATGCATGCTGTTTCACACGGAGCTTAAAAACTTAAATATTTTTTTTGATACATGTATGGGTCCAGGATGATTTTTAATTAAAATATCAGATAATTTTGCTCATTTGCAGAAAAACTATTAAAAGATGTCATTTGATGTGAAAATGTCAGATTTAGTTTAGTAAAATCTAAAATATTAACATCTATATACATTTTTTTGAAGCACAGCCATCACGAATTTAGTAAATATCGCTATCATGAATACGTTTTAACCAAAGATTGCGCTATAATTGTAAACCTGAAAAATGATTCTTGTTTATTGTCACATCTTATAAAATTTACATGTCGAAAATTACGTTAATATTGAAAACTATACGTAGACCAGGTTATTTTATGCAATCAAGAATTTTATATATCTAGAGTGTATCGAACAAAATTGCCTTTGAAATTCCAAAATTTACCTAATACAAATATTGTCAATATATATAACGACTAGACAATTAAAACGACGACGACAATTAATTCGAGGAAATCTTGTTGAATCATTCACGACAATGTCCGGTTCCATAAAGCCCGAATGACAGAAGAGTTGTTTGGTGCAAATCATATTGGTCGAGTTTCGGAACCTTCGTATACACCAGACATGTACCTATTATATAGGTTTCGATAGGTTCCTACGAAATCCTTTTGCAGCATCTCATGGTCTTTATGGAATGGAAGGAAGAAGTAATCCCTGACAATTCGGCCGGTGGACGCATGTTGGACGTAATTTCAATAAAAAGTTCAATTATAATAACTTCAACATAAAATCACTATCCCGACAGTTTATCCATTAGATGCTGGCGATGGGTGCCTATATATATATATATATATATAATTGCTGTATATATTTATATTGGTAAAAATGTCGAGGAAATCTTCCTCTATAAAATACAGGATTGAACTACAAAATAATAAAATTTTGAAATGGAAAAAATGCTGAATACAGAGTTGATAAAATCGGACTAAATAGTTTATTTATATAATATATTATATAACGATTACAACTTAATTCTATTCTAATCAAGTAGCATTTTAAATGTAAAAAAGCAAAAATCACTATTAAAATATACTACAATTAACCTTAATATGTTTCGATTAAATAAAGGTTTCTTTTGTTTGACTACGCTACCCAAGGTGAACCGGACTTTTAATTTTAAAAATATGTATATTCCACAGACTGAGGGATATTATGCGTACTAAATTTCATATATTTGGTTGCAATGTCCTATATTTTCTATATATTTAAAACTTTTCCTAAATTATTTATGATTCTAAAATATTTTATAAATATAAATAGGTTACTCTAGCTAATCGGAATGGTTAGATGTAACCAAATTTGTTCCGATTAGCCTTAGTTCCAAAATTATTATTTTAGAACTGTATTAAAGTTGAACTTAATTGTTTCATAATCATTAGTTGCTACTTATGTGCATGGAATTTATACTGTGTTTCTCATCTCTATGTTTCTGTTTTAGTATATTTATTGAAAAAAGAATTATCCATATTTAATAGAATAGGACTTTAAAGAATGATTCTACACATTAATTTTTAGAAATATTTTATATATGTATATTTTAGGTGGCAGATAATATTGGTAATGCTGTGCAGAATTTATGAACAAGAAATTAAATATTTGTCCACAAAACTTTTTTTTAAGAATACATTGCTTAATCAAAGGAAATAATATATAATATACTACCTTAATATATATATGTTGGTCACAGTTTACCAATCTGTGCTTTACATTACTAATATGTCCTGTGCAAATTACCAATTTATATATTATTTTTGTAAATTTGACTGCTTTATGTTGAATTAAAAAATAATAATTCTACTATAAATAATAACTAATATGTATATATATATATTTGCTTGCTTGTATTGAATTTGTTTTATTAAAAAAATTAACACATCACTGTTACAAATTCAACTGCTTTATATTGGGCAGGCCATAATTGATTTCTTGTTGACCAAGTAGCAGTCAAAAAAAATTGTAGTCGGTCAGTTGGTAACTTATTTACAACAAAAAAATATAAAATAATTTTTTTTTATAAATGACATTATTTAATATTCTTTGCCTTTTTCTTCTATATAAATCATACAAAATATTATAAAGATGTTTTGAAAGTAGTGTTATATGTCATTTATAATTAAGTACTGTAGGTTATTATTGTATTTTATGTCAAAATTATAATAAATGGTTAATACCAACTATGTCAAGAAAAATCCAATTTTAAAAATAAATGAAATATATTCACAATTACTATTTTAAACACAGGAAATGATTTTTCAATTTTTTTTTAGATTTGTATTTAAAATTTAATTTTACAAACCATAGCATTGTTTGTTTGTCAATTTGATCCTTTAAAAATTTCCAGACATTTTGACCTCAAATATGTCTGGGACCTATAACTTTTTTTCTAAAACTTTTCAAACCGATTCCTTTGGCCAATATATAAGTTACATGTTTATACACATTAATCCATAGCTAACTCAAAATCTTGAACCTATACAGTCTCAAAATTTTTGAAAGTACCAAATTTGACCCCTAACCCTAACTTTTTGTAATTTTTTTCTCTTTTAATATTTAGCTTAGATTTTTTTGGGTTTTGCTTCTAGGCAATCAAAACTCATTTCCTAAAAGTTTGGAGTTGATTGAACAACTCAAAAATATTTGACAGAAGAAAATATTTTTAATAATTTTTTTTCAATTGGCCATAACTTTTTTTTATAAAGCTCCAATCAACAAATGGACTCTGGATTCGGCCATTTCCCTCCATTTTAGGTCTAGAAAAGTTATATATATTATTTTGATTATATTCCTAGTCAAAATTTAAAAAGTGTAATCTGTGAATATCTGAAAAATATTCTTTTGACACCTTTTGTTGTCCAGTTTCATATTTTTCTTCCAAACAATTTTTACTGATGACTTTTTCTATAGGGGATTTACCTAGTCTTTCCGAAAATCACTAAGGAGCAACTCTACGTGTTGTGGAAAGTTGAGTAATAAAATTTGCTTATACCCTCGAAAAAACTTTGTTGACCAATAGAAATCGACCTAGTGGACCTATGACCTTGAAATTTTTATATCACCTAGATAAAGTTGTCATACAGGTTGTGTATAAATTCCCTATAGGGCCTATAGAAAAAAAGTTAGTAAAATTTTAAGATTTGCCACCAGTTAACCTCTTACTAAATATATAATATGTTATATGTGTGCTATCTTTTAATATAAATCCTATCTTGGTTGTGTAACTCTGAAATAAAATGAGGTGGTAGCTCAGATAGTACTGTGTCTGACTGTTGATCAGAAGGTAATAGGTTCGAGCCCCAGCTCAGTTGCAATTATTGTTATTATTTTAAAAAATTAATTAAATTATAATTCCACGGAAATTATTGGTAAAAAAGCTACATAAAAACAATCTTATTTCTATTGCTGGTCTGGTAACATGTACCTGCCAATTTTTAAAATATAATAAATCTATTAAAATATTAAATTATAATTTAATGTATTTTTTTGTATTAATTATTTAAATGCAAAATTCAAATTTTTTATATAAATTTGTTTAAAAATGATTAAAATTAATTTTTAATCTGTTTATGAATCCATTGCTGGAATCGCTAGATGTAGGTAAAATTTTAAATTTTACCGAGTAGCCAATTTGGAAATTTGAAAAAAAATCATACTCTGTAAAACTCGGTCAACAAACAATCAATTGTGGCCTGCCTTGAATTAAATAAAATAATTCTATTCAAAAATTATAAATAATTTTTTTAATTAATTTTGAATTAAATTTTTTATTATGATAAAGTGTAATTTAGATTTTTATATAAATTTGTTTAAAAATTATTCAAATAATAGAAATCAATTGGTAATTTGTGCAGCACATATTAGCAATAAGCGCAGATTGGTAAAATGCACCCAACATATATACATATGTTGGGTACACAGTTACACTACAAAAAAAGATGACTGAATTTCAGGCAGTACCACCTGATAATCAAAGTCTTTAAAACTATTGAAGTCTTGAAGTTGCAAAAATCTATTTCTGGATATGGAAAAGTGTTGGAAATAAAAATTTTATTATTAAAGTCTTACATCTTGGAATTTCTGAAAATTATTCAATTATCCATAAAATATAATTGAATTTCCCTTTTTAATTATTTATAATATCAGTTAGATGGTCCAGAATAAGGGGTTTCTGCTGCCCTAGGGCATGTTTTCCAAGGTGCTGCCTAAATTTATTAGTAATATTTAAAATTAATAGCCCCAAATAATTTTTAACTGCCTAAATTCCTAGAAAATATTAATGCCTTTTTAGAAATAGCCAGGGCAGTCATAAATTTGCTCTTCCCCTTTGCAAAACTATACAAAACAATTTTATTTTTTAAATTTCATATTTTTATTCCATATTTCAGCAACTTTAAACTATAATTATGTCTTTGCTACCTAGGAAACTGCTTGATTTTTGTTATTTGAATTATACAAACTAGCTAGAAAACCTGAACTAGATGGAATAAACACAAAACTAGCTGAAACTTTTTTATTAAAAATAAACTCCAAACCACCTGGAATAATAATAATAGTATGTTTACAGGTCTGTCGCCTGGAGAGGGAGGGAGTGGGGGGGGGGGCATGTACCCCCTCTTAAGATTTTAGACGGCCCCTTTAAATATTATTGGTCCTATTTTGAGTACACTACTCTACTAAAATAAGACATCAGCAACAAAAATACAAGGGGCCCATCTGCAACATGAATTTTAAGGGACTATCAAAAACAGAAATTTAGAGGCCCCAATCAGTACCATGTATTTAGGTGGCCCAATGGGTAACCAAGAACTCAGGGGCCCCAATGGCTACCAGGATTGGAATTTAGGGGCCCCATCAGTTTAAAATGTATTGAGTATGCATTGTGATAATTACAAACAAGCTTTCACTGTGAAGTATTTCACTGATATTAGTGATGTTAAAAAAGTTATTATGGACCTCAGACACAACAAAGATAAGGGAATTCAAATTATTTTCAGTTATGCTACTCATCTAACATACAAGATGAATGTAGAAATAGAAATGCCTAGAATTGCTGGAAAACAGAGACACAGAAAATGTGGAAGCTGCAATGCCAGAGGCATATTCAGGGTTCATACAGCCCCTTGAGAACTTTTGAATTTAGTATGACCCCTTGAAACCCCTTGAAAACTCTTGAATTTTGTTAATTTGACTATCTATTTTATATTACAGGTGCAATGTAACAAGTAATATTTTTTTTTACTGTATTATGAAAATTAACCTCAAAAAATTTCGAGACGTTTGCAAGTGACAATTCACTTGCTTGCTTGCACAATCATTTTGTACACATAACCTGTATTACTGCATATTGTGCACAATCATTTTTTTATTGAAATTTATTCAAAATAGTTACATGTTTACTTATTGATTAACTAATTAACTCTTTTGATTACTCTTATTAATTATCATTGTATTCTGTAATAATTCTGTATATAATTGATGTATGTATTATTTGATTTTGTTTATTATTATGGTAGTTTTCGATTTTATTTAACAAAAATAGGACCCTTTGAATTTTAATCTGGTTGGGTCATACAAACCAGTGAAATCTCGTTATTCCTCTGTTAGATGGTTTCATCAATGGACTCAAAACCTGATTTTATCATCTATCAACCACAGCATCCAAACTACTGTTTTTGGTACCCTCAATCCTCTGTTCACAGGAAGATTACACTGACATATTAAACAAAACTGTAGAATTCTACAATAAAGTCCTTATTGATGCTTAGAGCTTTCTTTATGGAAGAGAAAATGGCTGACTGTTCCACTGGAAGAAAGACAGCAATTACTGAATTCACCACTCTCTGTGACAAAACCTGTTTTCCCATTTATTCAAAATCAATTAATTAAACTTATGCTATATTTAAAACATGAATTTATCTATTATTGGTTTTCTGATAATAATTGTACATATATCCACCCTATTCAAATTAAGATTTATGCCTTTAAAAAGGTAAAAACCTATGTTTATTTTCTACATTTACTTTCTGAACATGGGTAGAAGATAATATCATTATTATAATAATATAAGCACAATGTGGTTGATGGGCCCATATTAAAATTAGTGCCCCCACCCCCCTTAAAATGACCTGGCGACGGGCCTGGTTTATATAAAGAGTGTTTAGTGGTATGTAAGTTATACACCTACAAAAATGTTTATCTAGGCTATGTTTAATCATTAATTTGTAAATATTGCATTTGATTAGTTTTTGTTTTTAAAATTATCTTAACTTAATCCATTTAAAAAAATTGTACTACTTAGTTACTAACAAGTCAGTCAGTAAGCAGTCAATGTCTTTTTTTGAAAAAAAATTAATATATAAAACAGTAGTAGGGAAGGAGCATTTCTAGGCCACCCCTCCCATCTAGTTTGGTATTTAAAACTGACATTTTTCTATGAAAAACGCCATATAAATATTGATATCTCTTATCAGAGAAATATTTTGGTTGAAAGTTTACAGAAATGTTTGTAAGCATACTATTATTATTATTCCAAGTTGTTTATTATTCCAATGATATTTATTGGGTGTTACCATTGATATTGTAATAATATATATCTAGATCAGTAACCCTAATTAAATTATGTCTGAAATAAAAATGGGTAAAAAGACAAAATTATGAAATCTTTGTTCATCCCATAATTTTACTAATAGAGCTTAAAAGTAGAAAAAATCAGTCAACATATCTTGCACAAGTAAGTTATTTTAATTGTTATACTTATTATGAGTCCTTATTATTTTATATGATATAATTATAACAATATTTTTTTCTGAAGAATTGTTTATGTAAGTCAATTTAATTTATTTGAATCAGTTTGTAATTGATTTGCCCATTTTTATATTGGACACTCTTACATATATAAAGTAGTAGTTTGTCAATCTTGAGAAGTTAATATGGATATCAATGGGAGTTACCCACTAGCTAATAACTAATTATTTTGAAGGTGGCTACTTTTTACAGATTGATGGAATATATGAATGAATGATTATAATCTTTTGATACAAGAAGACTTTATTCCAAGTTGATTGTTTTGAATTGGGTGATATTTGTACAGTTGTGTACCTTAAATGCTTGACATTACAACAAATTATATATTTTCAATTAGAGAATATTACTGAGTATGACATGACTAATCTCTCTTTAGATATAATAGGTATATATATATTCATTCTTCCAAGCATTTATTATTCTTTATTCTAGGGGAATGGTATTTCACTAATTTCTTGTTTATCTGGCCTCCAACAGGCATGGGATTATTCATGCTTTTTTCAGACTGAAAGGTCATTTTTCTAATTCATCTAAAAATTATATAACAATTCAAAGAGGTAGGGTGGTTGGTGCATGTGATGCTTCAATTTTTTTTGTGCTTTGTGCAAATTTAAAGGCTACTGACTTCTTGTTGCAAAATATATTTCAGGCTTTTTTTTGGAAGTCCAATCCCATGCTATCACCTAATTGCATGGCAACTTCTACTGATCATGCAACTGAACTGTTCAGAAAACTACTTCACCAACTTTTCCAGTGAAAGCAATTCAGTGAATTCTGTAGACTGTAATAAAGTCCTGACTAGTTCTGACTAATTTTGTCAAAAAATACATTTATTCGATTCAATATTACTCATCTATCAAGAATTGAGTAGACCCTTTTCTTAAGTCATTTGTGCATTTAAACCATGATTATTCCAATATTTATAAGGTTGTCAAGGTAACTTGTGTCTGGTTTTCAGTGCGATTGGCTCAGGTGCCACCAATCATTGCTCAAAGAAAAGTATATGATGCTGACAAAATCTTATGAATCCTTCAATCACTCCAAAATATGTTTGTAGTGCTTGAGTATCTAGTGCTTATGCACTAGAAAATGTAAAGGCAGACAAGAAGGCATTGGCAACCAAAAAATGGCTAAGCATAAAAAATTAAATGATCCAGGAATTTGATTCCAAAAAATTGTTTCATATGAAATGAAAAACATTACACATAAGGGGTTTGTTACTTTGAACAGTGATTTTTTAAATGACCATAGCACAAGAGGGGATTTATTGCTCAAATATTTTCTTTGGTATTATGGGCTGTCCATAAAATACATGACGCCTGAGAGGGGGATGCATTTTTTTCTGTTTGAGCTGAGATATATTGTGTCAGTCCTCCATGTTTTGCAAGGTCCTGCTCCAATCACACCTGTAATCCATACCCCAAATAACCTTCCATCTGCTATTACAAATCTATAGCCAAGAAAGTGTTCTTAACAGGGTTCTGTTAGCACTTAGTGATCGCATTAATTGTCTAACTAGAATGATGTGTAGGGAGTGTCTTGACCAGTCTGGCCTTGTCATAGCTTTACAGTGGATAGACAGTATTATATACTGTTGCTAGATAGATATCTCTCCTTTCTTTGTACATAAGCCAAAGTTTATAGTCTGTCCACTCTTATTTGTTGTCTTTTTCTTCTTTAGACCATTTGTTCTATATACCTAATTGTCATAATATTATGCATGTTGATTTTTTATAAAATTAATAAAATGGAATAGTGTAAAAAACTATAGCAGAATACATATAAATTTGTATTGTGTTATACTGTAAATAATAAGGCGAATACTAACAATTTGCCAATTTTATCAATTTATTTTGGTAATATAGGAACTACACCTAATTTTTCTAAATCTTATAACATTTTATTTGTATATATTTTAGAAGGCGTATAGTTTTAAATAGTTCATATTTATGTTATACCTATAGATATCTTTTAGGCCTATAACATATGTATATTGAACACCTAATAAATGCAAAGCAGTATTCTATTTGTTTATAGGTATGAACATTTGCTTTTTCTAAACTTGCTGAATATCTACCCATGCAGCATTACACAAAAAGAATTGATTTCTTTAGGTACAAGGCATGTAGAGAACTCCAGATATGTCAATAAACGTGACATTAAATATTTAGCCAATCAAAATACAGGAATCATACCATTCGATTTTCAAATATAAAACACAGCTATAGTATGCTTGTAGAAATTAATTTGCATACCTACCTGAATCTAAAGGGTAGCAAGATTTCATCATCAAAAATCTCTGTGAAGGATATATTCATATTAATTCATAATACTAACATATTTTGAATATTTATGGAAATATCATTATCTTTAAGTATAATTTTATTAACACATTTAGTCAAATTTAATATTTATGACTACTATTTAGTACTTTCACTCTGTAACCTTTGTATAAATAATTTTAGCAATTCTACTATGTTTTTACTTTCTTAATGAATAATTCTTTGCTGATTATAAACTC
The DNA here is from genome assembly GCA_034780395.1 of Vannuccia rotundouncinata. Classification (NCBI taxonomy): domain Eukaryota; kingdom Metazoa; phylum Platyhelminthes; order Proseriata; family Coelogynoporidae; genus Vannuccia; species Vannuccia rotundouncinata. Next base: position 3,065 of record JAUZNC010017783.1, on the reverse strand, counting down.
CAATACACTTTATGAAATTGCCTCCACATACTTCTTCTTGTTTTGGTTGTTTAATGTATAAACAACACCATACGCATCTAAAAAAAATTTGCTCCATATTTGCAGTTTACATAGATGAACAAAACTTAAGTATCAATTTCCAAAGAAATCGCTTAAAAGAAGAAACCTATACTTTTCTGACGTATTGAACATCAGCAACAAGAATAATAATATTTTAAACAAGAACAATAAATGCTGTAAAGTGGCCAACCTTTTCAGTTTTTTATATAAATAATGTAACTTGCATAATATATTCAAATAATGGAATAAAAATTATAATCATGCACAATGAGATTTTATGTTCATCATTCAAAATTCGCATATATTATTATATATCTAATATTATAAATTATGCATACTAGCGTACAGGGGGAGAGGGGGTCTAGACAATGTGTACAGGGGGGGGGGGGTAAAATTGATAAAATTTTGCATACATAATACTTGAATGGCCCCTTATCTAAATAGTATACAAGTTAATATGTATATAGTCTAATAAGTAGTTTTTGTTGGTCCCAAATGTATATTTATTTTACTATTTAAATAAGTATATAAACACAAAAATCAATCACTGACTATTTTCATTAATACAATTCTATTCACATATGCCAATTAATTGTTGTAAACTCTCCAATCTATAAATAAACCAACATTTATTTTTTTGTAATATAAGCAAGTAAAATCGAATGAAATTCAAAATGTTCAAATTTCGACCATTTAAATTTTCGACATTTCCAAAAGAATACAATCAATAAAAAAATATTATTTGATTTTTTAATGGATTGTATCTATTGAAATGGTTTTTTAATAATTATATATTTTATTTGTTATTATATTTTACAGTCTGCAACCATGATGGCTAATTCTGATACAGTTCTCCATATTATGGACATGCACTCGACAGAAAATCGATTGAACTCCTTCAAAAAATGGCCTTTACCTCAACTTTGTCAATGCTGTCCAGAAAATTTAGCTAGAGCGGGGTTTTTTCATGTCCCATCTGTCGACAATCCAGACAATGTTCAGTGTTTCTATTGTTGTAAAGAATTGGACGGTTGGGAAAAAGATGTGAGGGACCTTAACTTAAAATTTTATTTCTTTAAAACTTGATTCTAATAAAATTTAGTCCATTAACTTTGTAATTATTTTTTTCGTGATGCCACGATTACTTCGAGTTATTTCACCATAGTTTAACGTTTCTTTAATGCACACTTTTAGGATGATCCGTTAGACGAGCATAAAAGGCACGCCAAGGACTGCCCTTTCCTCAAGCTTCCCCCATATGAAGAAATGCTAGTGGAAGAAGTGATAAAGACCGAGGACAAACGATTCCGAACTGTCCTTCAACACTTTATCGACAATGCAATCAGTGACTACCAGTACAAAGTAGAGAAGTATGTTAATTCTGCCGTAGAAAAAATTGACAATTTACATAGCTTAATTGCGAAGAAGAAATAGTCCACTTATATTTAATGTTTTTAACAATTATTTGTTTATGTTCAACTTTAGCTATGTAATGGGCTGAGCTATGTTTGTATTTAGTATCTTTATTTGTGACTTTGGTTATACATATTTAGTGTATTTTAATATTTCTATTACGAGTGATTACAATTATTATGTTATGAATCATCCCTTTATTATTTGTCCCTTTTTATATTAGTTGCTATTTCGTAACAATTTAATTTTTATCCATTTAAATTTTATTTTTTATACCTAATAGGTAGTACTTACTATGTTATTCCACCATTCGGTACATATTATATGGTAGTAGGTGGTTATTTCAAAGAATTTATGAATAAAAATTTTTTATCTGTGCACTTGATCGTATTTTAGACAGACTTTTCAATATTTCTAAATATGTATACCTCATTATTTTCATGCAAGTAGTGTTATATGGATCTATATATATTATAAAAAATAGAAATTGAATATTGCAATAACTAGCTGTTCTGACCAAAGAGATCATCGATCCAAGGGGTTTCTATTTTTTTAGTAACATTTAGAAATATATATTTAATTTTGCATTAATAAAATACTTATAAAAAAAATAGTAAACAACATAATATATACACATATTTTAACATTTTAGTACTTTAAACGACTAGAAATGATACAATGGAAACATCCATATGTCACGAAGTTTTGTTTTCGAAGAACGTTGTCAATTGTTTGACTACCGTTTTTTTCGGTTTTTAATTTTCGTTTTTAAGCCGTTAATTATGTATTACTATTTTTTATTAGGATAAAAAAATTGAGTTGAGCCTCAGTATATTTTGCGTATTGGACTGGAATAGGGCTATGATATGCATATTATTCGGTTAATTAAATGTTTACCCAATTCTTAACACAATTTCTACTAGGTATATTACTACCATAGAAATAAAAAATATGGAAACAACAATATTAGCTTATGAAATTAGATCAGACTTCTTTTAAAATTCTATTATATCCATTATATTCCGTTAATTTGAAACTTCCATTACAATATTCTAAAAACCGTATTTTCAAATGTTTACAATGGTATATAATAAAGTATAATTAAATAAAAGGGAACGTCACAATCTTTAGTTAAAGACTACAATAAAATTACGATTTTGCATATAAAACCAGTCATTGGGATTTCTACATTGGGAAGTCTACAGTATTTATATAGACAAGATGCTTCTATCTTTTTTATATTTCTATGAATACACATTTTAAACCGATTGTGCTTTCATAATAATGTCTACATTTTCTATATATTGTATATTATGTCAATAATTGTTTAAATTTACATGCACTAATCAATGCTTAATTGAAAATGCGGGCTATTGATGAAAAAACGCGGGCATTGATATAATATTGACATAATAATATATTAATACATTGATTTTTCAGGCAATGTATTTACTCAAACAGCACATTAGTTGCCTTCAAAATCATTGTATTAATGTAATATTATACACTTATTCCATGGCCAAGCGTGGGATATCAAATTTTTTTCAATGAAGTGATGTCATATTCAACGAACGAAGTGAGTTGAATATTGA
>JAUZNC010017782.1:47968-69397 GCA_034780395.1 Vannuccia rotundouncinata | reverse complement strand
AAACAAAAATCTTTGGTTATGTTTTATTTATACAAGAAAACAGACAGTATCAGACAAAGAAATAACTATTATGAATTGTAAAAATTCTTGAAAATTCTGAAAATTCTTGATATATATAAGCAAAAAAATTAACCAATCAAATCAATTTGTTTTTTATTTATTCTGGAATCTAGGTTATTGTTTATGAGGATTGATGTAATATATTTTTTGTTATTTGTTTTGCATTAAAATTATTATTTATAGTTTGTCTAATTTTTTATAGCTCTATTTTAAAATCTTTCAATATTTGTTATAATCAGTTTTTTTTTATTGTTTTTTTTAATTATGAAAGAAAAAAATAATTAATACCTACAGTAAGAGAATACCAATTTTGTAATTGTTAAATTAAAAAATTTAAATATTTTCATGATCCAAACAAAAAAATCATTTAAATATATTTCTAAATTTGGTAGTACTTAGTGGATAACTAATCTAAATATAAATAGATGACTTGGATTAGGGCCGCGATTGTGGATTCGATTACACCAGGTGGACCAATCGTTCAAAATGTACCTTATATAGAAACAATTTGTCTTTTATAAAACTATTGCAATTTTTAATATGTTAAAGCATCATTTTCAATTTTCAAACTTTTAATTCATGTATGTGCCTTTTTCAATTAATTATTACAATTTATCATACGATTAAACGCTCTTTTTTCGTTCACATATTGACTATATTATATTATATTATAAGTGACAAAATTTGTCAAACCTTTATAAAATAAGAAATGTCAAATTCTTGTCAAACTGTTAATATTATCTTTTATTATTGGGTGTTTCAAAAAAATTGCCGTTTTGAAATTCAAAAATAGGCAAAGATTTATATTGCATAAGGGTTTCACCTAACACAAATATTGTCCATATATAACGACTAGACAAGTGAAATGACTATGACAAGTGTAAAATATTGTTGACCTTATATCGAGGGAAGATATTCACCATTAAGATCTATGATCTTTAGTAGATCTGAACTCACGTTTCAACGTTTTCCGAGTAAAATTATCCAAGAAATTCGATTCAAATTAACGTACTTCATCAATTGTGTTTAATTGTATATTTCTCCGTTCAACCTCGATAGTTGCGAAACACAAACTTATCTATATTAAAGGTTTATGTCTGGTGAATACGAAGGTAGCGAAACCCGACCAATATGATTTTCAGCAAGGAACTCTTCTATTTCATTCGGACTTTTTGGGGCCGGACATTGTCGTGCATGATTACTAGATTTCCTCGAATCAATTATTATTGTTGTTTTACTTGTGTAGTCGTTACATATTGACAATATTTGTATTAGGTAAAGCCCTTGTGTAAACTTTATAAAATAATAAATCTTTGTTTTTTTTGGAATTTCAAAACGGAAATTTTTTTGATACACCCTATATGTATAGAGTTGTAAATGAAAATGTAAAATTTTAATTTACAGTTTAATGATTGTTTTGTTGCTCAAAACAGCTTTTACAGTTCATGGTTTGGAGTATATATTCAAAAATTTAAACTTTAAACTTTGATCGGATCTGTCTCGTATAATTTTTTAAACAAAAATCTCGTCTATATATATTCTCTCAGAATGATTCGAAATCTTTATTTCTGGAATTCCGAGCAGCTTCTGTCAGCAAAACGAAATATAATTATACATTTCCATTTGAAAAGATGATTATGTTTTTTGTTATAAATAATTTTGAGTATATGAAAAGGTAAATATTATAGTGACTATTTATATTCCACGTTGATTCAGTTGAAAAGGCCCGTCTCGTAATTTCTTTTCCACGTTGAAGCTAATTGAGTTATCTGCCAGTTTGCGAAAGCGTAGATTTGGTTATGCAAGAATTTGCAATAACTGCAATTTAATGAACCAAATCATACCTCACTGGACTAGCGTCAATATGGCGTGGGTATTTCGTGGTCACCTGATAAGTGAAAGTCATAGGTAGTTGTGTGAGAAAAATTTTTAGAATGCGCACATGAATCAAGTCTCTTATTTTCTTCGACTTTTCAGTGAAAAAATAATAATTTAGATCTGGTGTGCAGATCATGACCTAGAAAAAATCTATCTAATGATTATGTCCGTGACTCAGCACTTGGATGACTTGAAATTGACTTTTATATGTGTATGAGTATTAAAAAATTTATATGCTAATTTTCTAATTTATTATAATCTTTTTTCTCAATAAATTTAATCTTTTGCAATTAATACAATTTTGGGGAATTATTTTGTGTTGGTCTACTAAAAAATCAATTTCAAATATTACCAACAATTGTGTTACTATTTTTATTAGTGTACATGTTATAAATACAATGTACAATTCTGATGTTATAATTTTTTTTTTGATTTTATTAAAATAAAATAAAATATTGCATAATTAAATTTTTGCAATATAAGTTGATTGAACTAAAAATGTAACGATAACATATAAAAAAAAGCTAATTAATTAACTGATTTCCGAAAAATTTGTTGTTTTTACTTAGTTAATTATTAATACAATTAGTTGCAGTAATATATTTGCAAAAATTCCTTTCAAGTTACATATTAATTTCCGGTATTTCAAAATTTGTATGCAACATATCTGTAGAAAGAGGATTTAATTCCTCTTATAAACAATTATATTAGTGAAGTATTAAGTTCTATAATTCAAATGTGCGACCACATTTAAAATGTTATGTAATGTGACATTTGAATATGTTTTCAACATTATAAACGTGTTTTGTCGACATGTTGAATGATGAAACGAAAACAATGTTAAAAATATAAATTTCAGTTTAGGGGGATAAGATTGAAAAAAATCTGAAATTCTAATTAAATAATTTTCTGAACGCAATCTGATTGGTCTATATCTATACATTTCTTAATAATTATTAATTTTAGTGAGTTACTTGATTTTATCACTAAAATTATATTTTTATATTCTTAACAAAATATTAATATTAACAAATTAAAATGTTAGAAAATAATTCCATTTCATTAAAAAGTGAAATTAACTCGGAGATGTTAACGACGTAGAAGAAAAAATACGTTAACGCCAGATGATGGCTTTAATGCCCCCCTCCCGCCCTCCGCCATCATTTTTCTCTCATTTTTAAAGAATTAAAGTTTTTCTGGTATTTAAAAGTCAATATCTGGGTTGAGTTAATAATGAAGTGGAATTTTTTCTTACATTACCATTACAATTGTTTTGCTATAAGGTTTTGTATTTGACAGTACATGCCAACGAGTATAAATACTCATGCTCAAGTGGTGTACAATAATATAAATAAATATATGTAACAAAGTCAATAAACATGTAATAAACATAGGTAAATAGAAAAGGGCATAAGGTCAGGTTTCATCATGACGAACTAGACGTGGAGCCCACCAACCGAACCGCTGCTCCTCAATCTTCAATCTTGCCCGGGGGCCACTGTGTGTCCCCTTGATGTGAAACGGGTGACAGGCCCATGTCGGCGAGGTAGAGGCATGGCTGCAGCCAAGTCAGCTGGCTACTTGTTTTTGAGAATCTTAGTTGCTGGAGTAGCACGGTGCCGCTGTCGTCGGGTTCTCAGGTATGTCCATCCAAGTCTATCAAGCAGCGGCGCAGTAGCAGTTAAATGGGGCACTCCCAAAATGGATGTGGCGGCGAAGCTATGCGAACTTTCCAGACGCCGCTGGAAATATGGTAATATTCAAACAAACACGAAATCATAAAAATATGAAAAATGGTTTAGTTTACTCTTTTGCAAAATTGTACACAATTGAATATGTAATAAACATGATATAAAAAGCACTAAGAGCTTACAAAATGTGACAAATGTTTTCAGTTAATAGAAACCGAACCTCAAAAGAATCCTATTATCACTGTACACAAATCTCCCGAATGGTCATTGGACACATTTTTGTTGCAGCGAGTGCAGGTTGGTTTTACTTTTCGTACAATGTGCCGTGGACGTCTGTAACAGTGGCGTCTTACATTGATTCCAATATTAGCCAGGACTTCCTGATTGTCAAGATCTGTATTTTCGGGAGCCATTTGTAAAGGTCAGCTGCCATTTTAAACTGAAAATTTGGGTGCACGAAAATGAATAATTGGAAAGCATTGTACGCGGCCATGTCAAGTAAATTGAAAAACAATTCTAAAGGCCATCTGTGTGGTTTTCGTTTTGCTAAATACGTTTGAATCACTTGGCATGGCAATATAATCAAGTATAATGTTTGCCTTTTTTATTCATCTGGGTGACACTCGTTGTCATAATGATAGGTTGATAGAAATATAACAGATCTGTTGAGTTTCATTGGAATCTAAAAATTGTTGAAAAACTTTCTGATTGTGTATTCACGACTGGATTGGAAATAAACGAAGTCTAGTTTAATTTAACTTTATTACTGTCGACTGAACATGTCGTTTCACACATGTGGGTTCCTAAAGCCCGCAACCGGTATTAACGTGGATGTGGTGTGGATGTACATATACATAATATTACTACATAATGTATACTACAATATTTGTTTTTCTCCTGCCTAAATATAGCAATTCTCTGAATATTTTATTGCCATGGGATTAATAATATATAAAAGAGATTAACATAAATCTTTATAAAAAATAATTTTCGAAAACTACTGTACTTTAAAATGTTAAAGATAAAATATTAATTTGAATGCTAAAACATATATATAGTTATCTAAAAATTACACCATACACAATCGTGCTACAAGTCAATGTGAACGCTCTATCGTGCAATTAAATCCCCGAGAATCTGGATGCAGCCAAAACAGTCGACAGTCAACTTTTCACTTTTACATCAAATTTATAATCGAAACATACACTTTAGAATACAAAAAAAACACTTTGTTTGGAATTTTGATGATGTTACTTTGCACACTAAAGCAAAAAACTATTTTTATTCATGTCATGTCAAGGACACAAAACAAAAAATCGATCAGCAGACTTCTTCAAAGTTTATGTCGATAATATATAATATATTATAACAAATAGATCTTTCCTACACGACCCAAAATCGTAATCTCCGTTGGACAAAGTGTTCTTTCCAGGTCACAGACTTTAACTGTTTAGTCATATCATTTCGTGTTTGTGTAATTCAGAGAGAAGTTAATTAAATAGGAAATAATCGCTATCTCAAATCCACTTCAAAGAATTGTGATCATTGTAAATTTAATATTGGGTATTTAGTATTGGGTCGAATCAACCCAATTTGATTGTTTAATTTTTTATTTAAAATGGTATTATAACAGAAATTTCTCCAATTATAAAATATGTGGCTTTATGATTAAGGAGTATAATCAAAAAATTCGGAATTATAACGAAAAATTCATTATAATTTTCACATAAGTTCATTATTATTTCACCTATTTATTACAAGTAGGTCTTTATATATATCGAATATTATTAAATCCTTATTATGAACTTTATTAGTCTTTTTTCAAATGACATTATAATTTTTTAATATTATCAATTGAAATTATTTTTAATTAATAAATCTATGATAATTTTTATTAAAATGTTTTGTCTCATACGATGTTCAAATTTAAATTTATTAAAATAGAATACAAAATAATCTGTTCAAATTTATGTAATATGTATTGATTATTTGCTGAAACATATTAAATGAACCTTTAATAGAAGTCTGTCGATATATTATTATACAATTGTCGTTAGATTACAATTGTATTATATTATCTTATTGCAAAGAATTTAAGCAAACATTTAGTTCTACTATAGAATAGAAAATTACTGTAATCACACAATGAGAAATGTTTTCAAGACAGTTAAATGCCAATAATACTATTATTAGAATATATTAAGAACACACACACACAATATAACTGAATACAATAATAGAGTTTTTGGTCCTCTCAGATGCAAACAATAAAATCGATTTTTTGACTGCTATGTCGTTGCTAGTAGCATCTAGCAGCACAGATTATGTAAGTGGTAGTGACGCGTGCGTTCTTCTTATAAGCTATTGATTTTATTCTTTGGCTGTATAAATACGCTGTAGCAATCTTCTATACTGAATTAAAACGACGTCATATTTTATATAGGTGTGTTTCAACTTTATTAAGAGAGGAATTCTATTTTATAATCACAACACACTGAAAAAGAAATGGCTTGGAATCCACAGCAACAACAGGGGGGATGGCAACAACCCATGGGTGGAGGATTTGCTCCTCAACAGGCTCCTGGATTTCCTCCTCAGCAAGCTCCAGGTTTTCAAAGCAGTTCCCAACAAAATTGGGGTCCACAACAATATCAACAATACTACCAACAGCCCAGTCAACATTACGGTTCTTATGGCCAGAATCTTATGAGCAATGTCTATGGGCAGCAAAATCCTTGGCAGGTGAGTACGATTGTTTTAGTGATTGGTTAACAAATACAATTGTTTTTATGCTAACGAATTCATGTTTTTAGTAGGGAAGAAAGCAATATATTATATATGAACCGATCATACAGTATATAGATTTCATACTTTATTACTCAATTTAATTTATTTCAAATTGTACCAACAACCTGTTTTGAATAATTTTGAAAAATTGAATCTTTAATAATTCATTATATGTATACTCTCATTCATGAATATCCAACTTTATTGATCGTCTTATAACTAGATTATTTTAGCTGCACACTAGCTAAAATCAAATAAACGATGGAATTTCAAATTACGTAGAGAAAAAGTAAATTTTACTTGTATATGCTGTAAATTTATTTTTAATTTTTGCAACAAATTATTAAAAACAAAGAAGTATTTATCACTCAACTGTTTAAAAATGGTGAAAAGGTTGACTGAATTTTTTTAGAATTAGTTGTAGGTAATAAAGAACTCTATAATAATATGGGTGTGTTTCTAAAAAAGAATAGCGCACAATTCAAATTATTACATATACAAATAAGTATATGTTTATTTAAAAAAATTAAGACCGTTTTACAAACTCAATAAATTAAAGACTATTTTTTTCGACTTTTCTTTATAACGAAATATTTTATTTAATTATGATATTTCGATATATAGATATATAAATACATCATTAAATTAAAATTTTTAATATATCCATATACTACTAATTAACTAAGTTCTTTCTAATTAAATATTTTAACATAAAATTTCATATGAATGTTATTTTAAATAATTTTTTTTTCAGGTAATGCAATTTCAATCTGAAGACGAATTTCAAGGGCTCTTCAGTCGTTATGCTTCACCAACACTTTCTGGAATTCAGGCAGAAGAGTTGTGTCGAATACTCAATGAACATCCGCGAATTCGAGATCATTATCGCATTAATTGGAGCCTGGAGTTGTGTAAGATCATGATTGCGATGTTGGATCGCAGTGAGGATGGAATTATGCAATATGCAGAATTCAAAGAGCTTCTTCAATGTTTGGTATATTGGCATCAGGTAAAACTTGTTATTAAATTTTTTGTTGAAATCATTTTTTCACATCAAATATTTTCAAATTATATTATATTATTTTACTTTTGACGATTTATATAATTTCACTATCTTTCTTTGGTCTTTAAAGTATGGTTCATATATATGGAAGCTATTGTATAAAGGAATCAGGAATCAATATAGTTTAAACATATCGATCTAAGTATCATTTATAGAATTAATTTAATTTGAAATCAATTGCAAATTTTTTCTTAGAAAAATTACGTTTAACATATTTTAATGTTTTGTCCATTAACAAATACGAAACAATTTAATTGCAGTTACCACATATATTCATGATTGTCCATATTTGAATAAAGTATGATAACATTATAAGAAAGTTAATAATATTATAATTGAGATATCAGTTTTTGTTTGAAGAGAATCTTGTAGAATAGTTGATATTAATATTATATATAAGGTATCTGCTATTGGGACGTACGTACATCAAGCCTAAAAATATTTCTACGTATAAGCCCAATATAATATCATTAAATAGTGCATTAATAGTATTTAGAGAAAGCTTTTCAAGAATGCAAGAATGTTATCAATCAATATTGAAAAATAGTGTACTATAGATACCAATTGAATATAATGTTGTCCGTGTTTCATAAACTGATCGATAGATCCATATATATATATATATATATATATAATTGATTCATATAGACGGTCCCCAATAGGTATACCAATAATTTTGTTGGTTCGATGCACGTACGTATACGTAATTATATACCAATAGATACTTCGTTTTTTGTATTAAAATGACAGTTTTCAAAACCTGATGAGTATATTGACCATCAGATGTAGTATATCTTTTATACTTTTTATACACAGAACTTTCATTGCAATTTTGGTGTAACAATTTTGATTTTTATAGTTCTTTCCTTGTTTTACAATAAAGTCTACTCCCCTGTATTTTACAATAATCAGATTTTTATATTACATGTCTATATAACTGAAAAATAACTAATAATCAAAATATAAGTTCGAAATGTGACTTATTTTACAATTAAATTAAAATTGTAACCTCATTTTAAGGTGTTTCGTGAATCCGACCGAAACAATAGCGGCTTTATCGAGGCCAATGAATTAGCCGGCATCATTCGGACCAGGTTTGCTTACGCCCTCAGTCAGAAGGCCATGACCACAATTCTTAAGCGCTACTCAAGGATGACAGATAATGGTCAGTGTCTGGTAGCCTTTGACGACTTTGTCAGCCTTTCAGTTCGTCTTCGGGCCTATACCGAGGCATTTCGGGCTCGCGATCGCACTCAACATGGTTGCGAAACTGGAAATTATCAATTCTCTTACGACGATTTTCTGCAGACCACCATGTGCCTTTAAATCATACTCGTATAAAGACTTATTTATAAATAATAGACAGTTAATATCTTATCAATCGTTTTGAACTGTAAAGAATAACTAAAACAAAGAAATTTTAAACATTTAAAAATTATTCTTGTGTTTTAATAATAATACTTAATTCTTTTATACTATACACACCCTACCTTCAATATCCCTTTAGTTTCTCAGCTGTTTATAAATAGCAGGGGTTTCATGTTGCTTGTAGTAAAAATAAAAAAATATTTATTAATCTCTTTAAATAAATGTTAATTGTTTTAATTCTGTAAAATAATTAAACTACTTTTTATATATAATATATATGTTTCATATTAATATATTAATTAGTTTTCATATATTAATAACACATTTTCGATATTTCTACTATTTAATATATAAGTAGTACAATAAAAATGTCTTCATTTTTATTTAAAATACACAGATTGAGGTCAAATGTTACAGTATTTTATTAAATGATATTAAAAAGTATTTTCGCGAATATGTTTAAATACAAGTATTAAAATTACCTTACAGAATTTAAATTATATATAATTTAAATAAATATATGATTTGGTGACAATATAAAATCAATAATCTAGAATTATAATCACCCTCTAGAATATAACCTAACATCCAGTTATAGAGCCCATTTATTCATTTCAATTTTTACTATATATAGAATCTTCCCTGATCCCCAACGTTCCCTTTTCAACATTGGTTGATATTCAACTATCAGGAACGGGACACCAAATCAATGTTATGGGGTTTTACCTACATTGGGTTATTCCGTTCACTTGGGCCTTTTAAAATAATTTATTTATATACAATATAATTATTTTCGTAACGGGTTATCTGAAATATGTGCTAAATAATTTGTAACTGAGGTTTGTATATATAAATATAATATATATTATAATTGAAAACACTTATATAATATATCTTCAGCTCTGATTATATTAATTTTGAAATAGTTTAAATATATAACAATATTTTTATTTTATAAATTATAAATTATTGTATAAAATTGATCTTTTTATATTATACTATATAGAATTATTTGTCTAAAATGATTATATATATACTATTGCGTTGGAATGATTCTATACAAAACCAAATTATGTTTATGTTAGCCAAGAACAAGTCCAAAATTTCTTTTCAAAAACAATATTATAGGGATAGTTATTAAAGTTATAATATCAATTATTGTTTGGCAACAAAAAGTCATCCAAAGATTGAGTGGAGCAGGTTGTCCTTGCCACTTTTTCTTCAGTTCCAGTCTGTCATCTCTTTTCTCGTTGGCTTATATCTATTATGAGGTGAGTATATTGCCCCCTTCCCATATCCCTCCACAGAATTGGTATATAGGCAGCAATGAAGCAACTCTCCTGGGGAGAACCGATCAGCCTCAATTGACAAATTGATGTCATTTCGATCTCCGCTGAAGCGGTAGCAGTATTATATACTGCACCTATATGCAGGCCAACACACGTATTAATCTTTCCTGCAAACTATATTGTAATAATACACGCGCAGTCAAAGTCATCCAACCGGCCAACTGCGATTCACTTTCCCTGGAAACACTGGAAACGAAAGTTTGTAAAAGAATTAGGTGATCATTTCTAAACAATGGGGGCAAAAATATGTTAGCATATTATGACTTTTATATATATTATATACATACAAGTGTTGAAAAACATTTTATAAGAATTTTTTTAAATTTAGAACAAAAAATGAAAATACAAAAATTTTCCAGAATAACCTTAAATTTTTTTTTTTATTTAGATTTAATCCATTTCCCTATAAAATTCTGCAAAAATGTTAGTGATTGTATTTCTGCCGAAATAAGAACATTATGTTCATATCTGGACAAAATAAAACAAAATTAGATTTTCTAAAACTCATAAACTCAAGTAACAAACGCAGTATATATTTTATTTATACGGGGTGGCCAAGAAGTAGTCGGCCCACGTTAAATTGATAAATTGAGTAGGGTTAGTAAGATGATAAGCTTTGCCGATTTGTAGCAGCAGCAGACAGAGCAGAATTGTGAGCTTCAGCAGAACTCAACATTTCAAGAAGTTCTCTGCAGAGAATAATGCTAGAAATTATCTAAAACCATACCGCCCTCATCTTCTCCACGGCTTAAATGAGGACGATCCGAATCGCAGATCTCAATTTTGTAAAAATGTCATTGCCTTCCACAGCGTTGACCCTTACCTCTGGACAAAGTGCTTTGGTCGGATGAAGCGATGTTCAAACTGAACGGCCGCATTAATCGTCACAATGCCATTTATTGGTCCCATGAACACCCACACGAAATTTTTACCAAAGAGGTCAACATTCCCGGTGTCACAGTTTGGGGAGGACTAATAAATGATGGGCTTATCGGGCCATTCTTTTTTGATGACACAGTACATTCGACACGGCCAATCATTTCCCAACATCCTGACTCCAATGACTTAATCAATTCCAGCAAGACAGGGCTCAACTCCACTATGGTCGGAATGTTAGAGCATGGCTTGATAAACGTTTTCCTGGACGCTGGATGGGCAGACATGGATCCATAGAGTGGTCCTCGAGGTCACCGGACCTCACACCACCTTATTTCTTTCTCTGGGGTGTGTTGAAAGACAAGGTATTCCACAATGAAAGACCAAGGGACATCGAGCATTTAAAATAAATTTTTAGAGCAGAATGGGTAACAGTTACGCCAGAAATGTGTCTCAAAATTGCTCACAGCGTCATTTCTCGATATCACAAAGGTTTAAATGCAGATTGTGGACACTTCGAACACTTGCAATAATACTGGACTGCTGCAATAATTATTGTAATTAATTGTAACCTAATTATCATCTAACTGTTGTAATAATTATTGCAAATATACTAATTATCATCTTACTAACCCTACTCAATTTACCAATTTAACATGGGTCCAACTACTTCTGGGCCACCCTGTATTTGAATATGCTTTTTTGGGGTTGTGTTTATGATATTTATTCTAAATATGCAAATCGAGTGGTCGCAGATGTTAAATATATGAGAAATTCATCATTTGCCGACAATCCAGAACTGCTTTGTTCTATATATACAGCTTAAAATTTACAACGAAAAAATTCTAGATAATGTAACAAAACTATAATAATATATAATATTTTTTATATATAGATGGGCCCATATAGATAATATCGCACGAATTGAAACACAAAAACGATCTCTATATTTTGCATAAAAGATGATGAAATTCATTATATATGAGGAAATGTGTCAAATATCCGCACACATATGTTACATGTTTAATATATATTTATATCAGTATATATAGGGGTCATATATTAAGGGCACTGTATATATATATATATATCCAACCATTTACTATAATATTATTTATATATAAACGATGATTATTATTTTAAGATATACATATCTATATATATAGTCCATGGATGTTTTAAAACTAAATAATACCTTATATATCAAAACAAAAGGATTAAACTGTTCATCATTCCAACATTATAACATTACAGTTGTAAGTAGATATCTCTCGGATATATATTTTAAATTAATGTTTATATTGTCTATATAATATATCAAGCTATATATCTGTATTATATATATATATATATATATTTATATATATATATATATATATATATTATGTTCTATAAATTTGTTTAAGATTTCTATAAAAAAGAAATTTATAATTTCGAAATATTTTTCTATATATAATTGAAATTAAGAGTGCAGATGCAAGTATAATATATGATTATAAAATAAATTCAGTTTTTGGCTATTATTTACATTTGGAAGTGGTGCAGAACCCGATTTACAGCTAATCTATAAATTCTATTGCTTTAATAAATTAAAAGAACAACATATTTACTTTTATATAAGCAGCAAATTCTATATATCATAAAAATAAATACATAATATGCAATATTTTCTCTTATATATAGTTACAAATATCCTGTATAGGTATATGATATACACACCAACATATTTTTATATATTAATTATTTAAGTGATAATTTTCCTTTCCACAAATATTCAATGAATGTGTTAGGAGGATATTTTTCAATTATGGAGTTTGGTGTCTTGGAGTATAATTACGTCAAACTTGAAAGTGATGATAAAAAATGCGGGTGCGATTTGATTTCAGTTGAAGTATAAAGAGTGCAGCAGGGAGTGGATCGTTTGTCTTTTATCACTGAAACTATTTTTATTGTTTTTTAAAAAAGGACTGCAGCTGTAAACAAATCTCAGGCCGAAGTTTTAGCTTATATGTGTAGCTTATATGTGTGCAGAGTGAATTAATTGGGAGAACATTGTAGATTATAGAATATTTAGTACCAAAAAATAAAAAAAAGTTAATTAACACACTTTCATATAGTACAAATTTACATATTTATTTATTTCCTGTTTAATTGTATTAATTTAAAAAAAAATCAATCCATTCGATTATAAATCTCAACAAAATTAAAACAATTTAAAATATATATTTATAGAAATGATCATAAAAATGTGATGCTTTAAGAATATATTTTTATAACACACTCACCATTGTCATGTCAAAGGGTTTTATCTTTTTATCGCTGATTTTTCAATAAATATATCTTCCGGATATTGGAACGTGCCGCAACACCAAAGTCTCGAACCATTTGAAGAAGTGGCATCGAATTGTTAGAGGTTGTGATTTCCTTGGCTGGATGATGTATCTTGTTGAGACACTGACCACTGGTCACCTTGCCTCGTTAGCGACCAGCGTAGGCATCGTCCAACTCTCCGGATATCAATGACATCAATCTTCCAGAGTGGCTCTCAGATTCTAATATTATAAATTCATATATATATATAACAATCTGCGAAAATAGAGATATTTTAAATAAAAAAATATGATGAATATATAAATCTAATAAATAAAATTTAAATATGTTTTTTGACGATTAAATTCATACCTTATATATGTTTACTATATGATGTTTTCAATATTTTCAAATATCAAATATCAATTATAAAATGTTATTTTTCAAATGGCCATTTGTAATTTTGAAATATAAAATATATATTTGTTTAAAATCAGTTTATATACATATATATATTCCATTCGATATGCTGAGTTAAAACAAACAAAACTTCCGCCGCCTTATAAAAATAAGTCTGTCGTATATATATATATAGGAACTCGGACTTGCTTATACGCTTTAATCAAGAGATTATCAGTTTTAAAAAATTATATATATATATAAGAATTAAATTAATTAATTAATTTAGATGTGCATGCACGCATGGTGTTGACAACTGCGGAAGTATCCCGCATATTATTTCATTAGTCCACTTTAAAAACAATTCTTTGTATAATAATAACCTGTGTGTATTATGGCAACGTCACTTGCAGCAGTCACGCATTCGGATTTTAGCTCATAGCTGTCGATAGTGTTTTATTTTTTTAAAACGTTGAGACAGGCATCATCCTCTAAGATTTCTATTCAAAACAATTTCCACTTTTTAGAATATATATATATGTAATTATATATCTAGAGATAAACAAAATGAAACAAAAATCTTTATGAAGGAATAAATTTGCGGATATTTAGTGTATAAATCAAAGCTGGTCCGCACTTGAGAGTTCATATAATTGTTTTTTCATCAATTTATTAAAAAAATCGGAAAAATTTGTCTATATTAATAAATTATGAAATCATTTACACTTGATTATATTATTTTTCGTCTTATATTTGTAACTATAAATGAATTGTCAAATAAAAATCTTTTAATATATAATATATATATATATATTATTTATTCGAGAAATATTTTTCTAACACAAATACTATTATTATCTAATATTATAGTAAATATATATATATGTCCATATTTATATATATATATACTTATATAAACATGAAATTCTTTAACTATTTATATGTTAGAAAAATTCTGGCTGATTTTGATGATCGGGATGGTTATATAGTTACATACTTAATGCAATTTCCATGATACAGTTTCCGTGACTGATGACATTAAGGGATCTGTCCAGTGCACGATTAATGAACCTGATTATTCATTTCTCATTTTTTCTCTCTTATATATATATATAAGCATCTCTTTATCTTCTCGTTTTTACTTCAAGGATAGCTCACACAACAATCCACCATTTTGGTGTTTATCGAGGAATGATGGAGCTATATTGTCGTCAGAATCTCGATATAGAAAATTACGTTGAAGATCAGTGATGCAGAAGAAATCAGATCAAGTTGATTTTGTTTCAAAACCGCGTGAACGACACTGGATGTCATTAACAAGTTGATGTAAACTAGCGGAAGTTTCTTCCACCAATTTGGTTTTATATTGAAATTCTCAAATTTTATCCACTTAAAAGTCTTTTTTTGTGATAAGCAATCGACAAAATATATATTAGAGTTACATTTATTTACATCAAACTGCATATGAAACACATTCAGTCGTAAATTTATTTTAAAATTTTTTTTTTTATCAAAACATGAGTTAGAAAAAAATGTGGCTGCGGGAATTATAGTTGTCAATGAATTTTCGATATTTTATAGTAAAGATGGATTAATGTCCAAATATATAAGTTTTAATTATTGTAGCAGTAAATCGTGTAAGCAGCGAGTTAGTCGATTTAGACGTCAAGATGATTACCTTTTTTTGCTTTTCTATACGACGCATAATTATATTTTTTATAATTTCCATTCTCTGATTTGGGATGCACCAAACAACAGGAAAATCACCTGGTTTGTTATAAGTTGTTTTTATCTACCGAACTTGGTCACACGTCCAAATAAGCATCATATAGGCTCCAGAGAAATTTGTTACACCAAGCAATCCGACCAAAAAGATAGATGGCTTTTCATATCCGTTTGGGAGGCATTTTTATAAGCGAGTGCACCTTTCTTCTATACTATATAAATGTCCAAAAAAATTCTTATTATGTCTGATTAATATTATAGAACCTTTTTTTGGAAGGATTAAAATATTTTATTTGGCTATAGAATTCAATCTGAATTATTATGTGTACATATACATATAAATTCATAATTTAAATATAAATATTCATTCGATCTTAATCCAAATATAATTATATATCAGACAAAATGGAATAAAATGTGTTAGCTCATAAAAGAATTTAAACAACCGTATAACATTTTCTGTTTTGGATATATAGAGTATAATATACAATTATTTACTTTGAAAATTAACGCATTTTATAATCATGATTTTAATGACTGGATATTTTTTTAAACATTACATACATTAGCGTTAGTATAAATATTTTTTATATGTTTGTCCAATACTATTTCAATATTTGTTCAATATAATTATGATATTAAAAATATATATAAGTTGCGATATACTACTTTCAAATATTATGAGCATATTGTTTAAACTATAAATTATACTTATACCCAATTCTTCAAAAAACAAGTAAAGAAATCGTACATATATATGATAATATATAATTTTAATTTTATATATACTTAATTGATTTTAACTGTACAATTTATTTACAAAGTATTTAATAAATTAAATAAATCAATAGCTGTAAGTTTTCATGCAATTAATAATTATTATACTGTAATATGTATAAATATAATAGGTACGTAATAAGTAAGTATAATACATATAATTAAAGTTTTAATAAATACAATTACACGATATTATATTTTTAGTCTAATATAAGGATGACTAAAATGTTGATAAAGATTTGATATATGGAGCAGGAAGGCATGGCAGATAAATCACAGAAAATATAAAACAATAATATGAAGGACTACATATTTATAATTTAAATATATAGTAATAAGTTACGATGACGGCAAAGCTGTGGATGTGGAAATTAGCGCCATTCCTGATATCGACTGTGAAGGTCGTTTGTTGAGAGATGACGTCACGTTCCCTTGACAGCCAGTGGATCGATGCTTGACTAGTAGTCCCATTCTAGAGAAGGACTTAGGGCAGTTAAGACACTTGTACTTCTTCTCTGCTGAGTGTGTCTGCATGTGGGCGCGAAGATTGGATCTGTCAGCAAAGGCTCGACCACATTGTTCACAGCGGAAGGGACGCTCGCCCGTGTGGGTCCGAAGATGTCCCTGCAACAGCCACATCCGGGAGAAGGCTTTGCCGCAAAGATGACACCTGCAGGGCAAAGTGTGAGTTCGGATGTGCATTTTCAGAGCGCTCAGTGAGAAGTAGGCCTTGTCACAATGCTGGCAGGCATAGGCCTTTGTCCCAGGTCGTGCACTCTGACAACGATGCTTTCCCAGGCCGGCTTGCGTTGTGTACTGTCGTCCACAGGCGTCACACTGGTGCTTGGGGGATGGAAGGCTACTGCAGCTGGTGTTGTTGCTCCCTGGAGAGCTGACTGGTGGAGAAATTGGGGATAGCTTCATCGGGGATATTTCTGACTTGAAAGGAGATGGAAGAAGCAGGGACTTGGTGACGGGAACGATCGGGTTTTGTAGCAGTTGTAAACCGGCCAGGAAGGGGTTAGGAACTCCCCTTGGGCCGCCGGGAAAGTGGGGATTGTTGGGATGATAAGAAGGGGTCGTTGAGGGTGACATACTGGCGGCGGCGGCCAGAGACGAACGATACAGAGTGTACTGTGTGAAGCGCTGAAGAAGATCCAACGTAAGGAAGTCCCAGGATGGCGGAGCTGTTGGTCGGTTAGGGACCGGCATTCCGGGAAGAAAGATATTAGGAGGACTTATTGGAAAGTGTTGCGGTCCATGAGATGGAGTTGGGAAGGGGAAGTTGTGAGGGACGAAGGAGAAGGCAGAGTTGTTGGTGAGATGTGTCATTGTAATTCAAGAAATGACCTGCAATAAAACAGAAATATCGTTTTGATTTTTTAAAAAATATTTTTTTTACTTGTTTAATATTTTTGTAATTTATACATATTTTTCGAGTTTATCATTCAAGATTATATTGTATTTAGCGAAAAGCGTATATAGATCGACTTATACTATATATACTATATAATTAATTATATGAAATATTAAATATATTAAAGTAAATTATGAATTTATTATTTCGTATACTTGTTTGAGTAGAATGTTTAGATGATTTTTAATAATTCTCGTCTGTATATATATAGTTGTATAATTGTACTAATACATATATAAATGGATTTGACTGAAATTTAAACTATTTTATATTACTCTCTGTTCGCATGAGTGAAATGAGTGTCTTTCTTTTCCTCTCTGCGTAAAGAGGCTATCGCTATGCAACAATATCGTTGATTATTAATTATTTCACAAAACGCCAACGTTCTTATTCAGACACCGGTCAAATGTAATATTGATGACAGTGGTCATTAGCAGGAAGAAACAGATCACGAAAATAAATAGTTAAGAATATAAGAAATGTTATCCATTATATATCAAATGAGGAAGACTTTGCATGGATAGGGTGCGTTTATAGGGTGCATGATATATTCTTCTCGACTATTCTATTCTAATATGTTTCCATTGTCAAGATATGCAGGTGTGTATATTCTTAATAACGCTAGAACTTCTGCACATCTCAACAAGGGCAGTTACCACAGGGAGTCTATAACAGAAGGGGTCGTGAATGATGAAGTGCATTTGACTGACCATATTTATAATTAAATTCATGAAGCTGATCGTAACTGTATGCACATCCATTTATATATAGTGTACATAATAGTAAAATTTAAAAATATGTTAGTTATAAAATATAAAATAATATTTGAAATAAACGTTTCATTTTAATATGGCATTTACAAATTACATTGCAATAATTATTTTCAACTAAATTAAATTTATATAAACTTATTTTTAAAGTAATATCGCAGAAAACATTTATTTTGAAAGTTATAACTATTATAATAAATATTTAAAATCTTACCAGCAATAAAAATAGTGAACTGATTGATCCAAGAGTAACAAAGATCGTCAATTAGTTATAACAATATAATATTTTCAAAATGACCAACGAAATAGAATTTCCGTGTTCGAGAGAGTAGCTAAACTTGTGAATTAAAATGATTTCCAGAAATCACTACGCTTTTATCCTGACGGCTTCCAATTGTTCTCTCCCAGATTACTCCAAGTTGAGGAGCGAGACGCTTTGATTGGCCCAAAGACCATTTCTAATATTTATATACAATACATTTATTGTTCGAAGCGCTCGCGTGTCTTATATTATTTATCAGTGTTGTTATTTTTGTTATATTTGTATTGTATAATATATGGATATTTAGAGTGCAGTCACCCATGCATGCAGTCTGATTTCTGAATAAATACATATAAAATTAACAATTTAACAAACACCTGTTTGATTACACAATATATAAATATTTGGTGTAAATCAAAAATGTTCTCTATTATAAATATATATAACATCATGATTTTGTTCTAAATCATTGTATATATATATAATATAACGTCAATTATGTAAATAATATACATATAAGGTGTCAATGAAAACGTGTATAAATATATATAAAACGTCAACATATAAGGTAAATCCAAACAAAAATAAATTAATTTGAATAAAGTCAAATTATTCAATCGTTATAATATAATTTTCATAATATTACAAAATATGTGATCAAATATATTTAAAAATATTTATTATTATTTTTAAATTCTATAATATAGAAAAAAAAATTATTAAAATTATAGAATTTTATTTTAATACGTATTTGTATATATATATTATAGTTTAATTGGCTTTGGGTATATGTGTGTATATAACTGAAATATTGGTTCTTTATTCATTACACAACATCACATCATTACATCATGACATTATAAATTTTATCGCATATATATAACAGAAACCATTTTTTATTGGAATATATATATATTATTTTAGGCAATTATATATTATATACCATATAATATACATTTGTATTTATATTTATATATACTTTATAAAACTTTCTTGAAAAACATAATGCGATGTCATCAAAATGTTTTCATTCTCAGTTGTATATCATATTATGTTCAGCTGTCAAATATATTAAAATTAATATTATATAAAAGTATACTATATGTATATATGTTACCATTATATTATTATTATATATAAGATTATCTATCTATATATATCGGCATAATAAACTGTATTCTTCATCATGATAACAATAAAATGTCATAATCACCTATACATATATGAAAAGATATAATTATATATCTATAATTGTACTTTCATTGTATATATTATACGATTAAAATTAGAAGCCATATTATATATGTCATTGACTAAACGCACTTGCTTTTATTGTTGATGCTCAGCGGTATATATCAAAAGAACATATCATAAGGTATATATATATCATAATAATAATCTATACAAATACAAATTTCATGCGAATATGAAATATATATGTAATCATTTAACTAAAAGATACATGATGGGATTATTTATATCCAATAGGATTTATCTTACATTTCTTCAAAGTAATCCTCGTAGGACAAAATTCGTGTGAAAATTTTGATCATTATAACATCCATCATTATAGAAAAATATATACTGCTTAAATTTGGTATGAAAATATTTCTATTCTTTAATTTAGCTAACTTTTTTGGGTTTTAAATGAAGTTTTAAAATACAAAAACTGAAAACAGATTACATTACATTAGGACAGATATACCATCAAAAATATCCTTATAACATATAACATTTGTCAATTTTATTAATTTATTGAGTAATTTATAAGTAGTATATATATATAATTTTCATATAATATCATAGACATTACACTATATAACTATACAACTAGATCTGCAATCTATAATTAAATGCTTAGACGGCGTGTTAGGCAAAAAACGGTAAAAAACTTTAAATTGATCAATTAAATTGAAGTAATATGCTTATAAGTTCAAATCAGCTAATCAAATTGAAGTTTTTTGCCTAACACGATGGCTAGGAATTTTAAAAGTATAGATATATAATGTCTATGTATAATATATGTTGAATAAGTTATAATAAAATTACCCAAATATCCAGAAGAAAAGGAAATAATAAACATATTATTTAGGCAATTTTGAAATCTTTCTGCGGTATAATTCTTCAAACTTTCGTTTTATACTTTAATGAATGCATGATGTTTATTGTATTGAAAATAATTTAATTATTATATAATTAGAGTAATCCAGGGTCACCTGAATTTTTTTGGAGGGGGTGGTGGGCGGCAGTGCGGGAGGGGTAATCAGTCCCCCCCCCCCCAACACACATACCTTTTCTGAACGAATTATTCGGAAAATGTGAGTCGAATAAAAATATTCGGAAAATTTAAGTCGAATCAATATTGGGAAATGTAAGTCGAATCAATATTGGGAAATGTAAGTCGAATCAATATTGGGAAATGTAAGTCGAATCAATATTCGGAAAATGTGAGTAGAATCAATATTGGGAAATGTAAGTCGAATCAATATTTGGAAATGTAAGTCGAATCAATATTCGGAAAATTTGACAAAAATCAATATTCGGAAAATTTGACAAGAATCAATATTCGAAAAATTTGACAAAAATCAATATTCGGAAAATTTGACAAGAATCAATATTGGGAAAATTTGACAAAAATCAATATTCGGAAAATTTGACAAGAATCAATATTCGAAAAATTTGACAAAAATCAATATT
>JAUZNC010017782.1:0-47868 GCA_034780395.1 Vannuccia rotundouncinata | reverse complement strand
CGGAAAATTTGACAAGAATCAATATTGGGAAAATGTGAAAATATCAAATTTTTGTCAATTCGGAATTTAAAGAATCTTTATATCACTCCTGCACTTTTTGAAAGCCTTCGTCGCCCCTGTTATAGAATTTCAAATGAGATAAAATTTAATTATTTGTTATCTTTTTTAAGTTCATACTTAAATCTATATTGATAGACATAACTTTATTGTTTCGTTACTAAATACACTGAAGTATACAGCTATCTGAATTTGGAACACATTCTATAATAGAATGAAAAAAGATTTCTGTAATTCTGTGTATAAAAAAATATATTTTTAATTTCGAATTATATAAGCATCCTCAAGAGTTTAAGGTTATCAAAGTGGACTCGATCCAATTGTGACCTTCTTCTTTAACTGCATTTTATAGAGAAATTCCAATTGTTAACTGTTGTATTATCGATATGTGAGATTGTTTGATGTGTTTCAAAACGAAAAAGAGAAGGAAGCTGTTAATGTTCGCTTGAAGAAGCAGCGTTCTGACTATACAGCAACTTGTTAATGACATCCAGTGCCGTTCACGCGGTGTTGAAACAAAATCAACTTGATCTGATTTCTTCTGCGTCGCTGATCTTCAACGTAATTTTCTCTATCGAGATTCTGACGACACTATAGCTCCATCATTTCTCGATAAACACCAACAACATATATAGTGGATTGGTTGTGTGAGCTATCTTGAAGTAAAATTGTGACGATAAAGATGTGGAAAGAAAATAATGAAAAAATGTATAATCAGGTTCATTAATCGTGCACTGGTCAGATCCCTTAATGTCATCAGTCACGGAAACTATATTATGGAAATTGCATTAAGTATGTATGTATATAAGGTATAGATATATAATATACCGAGTGATCATCATGGATTTCTTTTACTGTTTTTGAAATATAGAAATTCATGATATTAAAAATCTATTAAAATATATATTCTTAGAATTTTTTTAGATACACAGATTTTTTCAAATAATAAAAACTCATATAATAAATGTACATAAATGTTCTCAAAAAACTAAAAATTATGAAAATTATTATAGAATTTTGAGTTTTCATAATTTTCCGAATTTTGAGTTTTCATAATTTTCCGAATTTTGAGTAAATTTCTGAATAACGTGTAATAAACATTTCCAATTTTCATAATTTTTCTGAAAAGCAAAATTTGTGATATTATAACAATTGAAAATGTTATTGTTATTATATGAAATTGTTAGAAATGTCGGAAATATATATGTTAGTTGTAATAGTTAGTGTTTTAATTAAGGACTGTTTTCAAAATGTCAAAAATTTTTGATCCGTATAAAAATAATAAACGAATAATTGGCAGATCTTTTGTTTTCTATATAGACTGTAATATATCTTTACTATATCTGCAAAAACGATTATATTAATCATTGTGATATTTCATATTTTTGTAAAAGTATGTGTTTTGTGTCAGATATATTTTTTCTAACGTTATACATATTTGATTTTAAAAAATATCGGTATATTAAATAAAAATAAATAATTTTTCGGTAAAAATGTCTATATAAGCCACCTCCTTCTTAAAATCCTTTTAGATATGTGTGAACTGTTATACTTTTGTATTGAATAAATATATAACAAAAATATTTGAAACCACTTCGTAAAATTTGTTTAATTTATACCTATATATATAATTAAATAAATAAATATATATTTTTAAATAAACTTATCATTCATAATGTACAAATTTGCAGTGAATAGAAAATTTAAAAGAAATTTTATATGTCCAATTTTTGTCCAATACATATACCTATAATACACCAACTTATTGACGCAGAACACTTGTTTTCCATACTGTACTTATATCATTCTACAGAATATATATATTATATAAAAATGAAACCAGAAAACCTTCTGAAAAATCTCCCCATATTGAATGTATATGTATCTTATATAGATCAGGTTTCCAATTTCCAGCAGCTGTTCAAAAATCTTTATTAAATATATTTTACTTATATATAGATATTTTGTAAAGTTAAATCTTTTTTATATAAAATGTGGATAGTTAGAATATTTATACATGTTTTGATGTATACATAAATATTTCTTTAAAGTTACAAAACAAAACAAATTAATATAATATAAATATATTATGAATATTTATAAAAAACGGATAATAATATTTATTCACTGTCAATTACAATCAGAATACTATCGATTTTTTAAAAAATATTATAATATAAAACACCATGTGTTGATATGAATTTATTCTTGACATGAAACGTTTTCAAAGCAAACACACTCAGATTGATTGGTGTCATTAATACCCGAAGAGTTGGACGTCTGCGCTATGTATAACGTTTAGGACATTGACCAGTGGTCAGAGTCTCAATTCAAGATGTATCATCCCGACGAGGAAGACAGAACTTCCACCAACTCAACCACCACTCATCATCAAATGTCTATATATATATATATTATATAGAGACACGTTTTAATTTCCGGAAGATATTTATTGAGAAGCCTCATGATATATCATACGCAGGGGCCAAGTTCTGAAAATAATTACCCTGAAATATATATTTTATAATTATAAAGAAGTATAATAACAAAAAAAACTTGAACGCTTTAAATGTTATTCCATCTTAAATAGTATATATAGTCGAAATTTTGGATGAACCCGGTATTAATTAGAGCAAAGTTGAAAATTGGCATATAATAGCATTAAACATATATTAGTAACATATCCAATATTCACAGAATTCCGCTTTGGGAAAAAAGTTATACAGTGGCTGAAAATGGCTATATTATAATGGTTATAAATGTATTATTGTATAGTGTAAAATATCAGCTTCTATATTTATCATATAATAAACATTAAATCACAAATAACTGCTTTATTATGCAATTTGGATGCATATAATATAATACTAATAGATAAAAATAAATACCTATATAGAGTATGTATGGTTACTCAATGGTCAAAAGTGTCAAAATATCACTTTGGTATACCATTAAGTGATTTCTGAATATTTTCTATGGTCCCTATATCGAATAGTCAGTCCTATTGTCCTTTTTCTAAATATGTTGGTATATTTATTTTTTGCCTCCTTTTTGCGATATATATATATAATATTCACTAAAAACTTAATATTTTGACGTGTTCATTTTTAGAAAAATGTTCATGACGTCATACATGAATATTTTTTCAAAAAATGAATGATGTATCCTAGATATCTTTATATACATGTTTTATATTATATACTTATTATATATGCATCCAAAATACATCATAAAGCAGCTATTTGTGATTTAATGTTTATATGATAAATAGAAGCTAATATTTTACATAATATGCATTTCGCGGCAGCCATTTTGAGCCACTGTATAACTTTTTTCTCCAAAGCGGAATTTTGCGGATTTTTGATATGTTATTCATATAATTTTAATGCTCAGCTTTGCAGTTCAGCAATTTTAATTTTCAGCTTTGCTCTAAAATTATAGTCGGTCAAAACATAATTAGAGTATATACCTACTAAAAACAATTTTACAAGAATTATACATACGCATTCATTTCAAATTAATAATCGATATAACCTTCAAATATACTTTGAAGAAGATAACAATACCAATTAATATATACAATAAATGTCTTCAACTTTTTATAACATTATCTAAAATAAAAAAAAATTGGTAACCAGAATTACAATTGTAGATAAATAAATATTTAGTTATAAAAATCCAATCCCTCGACGTTTAATTCAACTTTTTCGAACATTTTAATCCATCTATAATCTTTTTTTGCATGGACACCTTTGTCCTGTTATGACATTACATTGAAGCAAAGTCAAACCTCCTTCCAGTAAACGATAGCCCAAGGATCAGAAAGGGATTATCACTAGTCTGGCCTATCCCTCCTATATGAACATCCGAATTCTCGAAATGAAGGTTGTTATATCTACACTCAGTGATTAACTTATACATTGACAAAGATAAATGCCCACCCCCGCCTACTCCTGATGTACAATGAAATCGACTCCACCCTGCCCAACATCGAGGAAATAATAGGACCTCTCTTGACACCTTACTAATTCTTTTATTCTGAGCATCCCGGAGACTGGTCACAGCTAATTTGGATTTGATGGTATAATAGACCGGTCATGAAAGATCGTGCCTTCTTTAGTTAATAATGCCTGGGAGGAGGGGCCGTTGCTTCATCTGCTGCGTATATAGAGATGTATTCAAGAACCTGTCATTATCGCCCACTTAAACTATTTGTGATTTTAAAGAGATTGAAAGAAAGTTGTTGGCTCTATGTTTCTAAGGGATGAAAAAGTTTCTCTCTCTATAAATATATAATAAAAAAAGTTATTATTATTATTTCATGAAATTCTTGAATTAAAGATTTTTCAATCTTTATTTTTCATAAAGTATAATTGATTTCATTATCTATTGAATATATTAAATATATACATTTATATTTATTTTCGAAAGTATTCAATATGGAATTCTAAATATTATGTATATATATATTATTTTTTTAAAGGATTTTAAAAACTTTATATTAACTTTTATTGTATAATATAATAATTTTTTTTATCAAGCCGATGTATATTGCATTATTGCATAAAATATATATAATAATTGAAAAACAAAATTAAATAATATAATATAACGCACATAAAATTGTGAATATATAAATTAACCTCCCAATACATATATACACATGTGATTATATATCATGCAATAAAAAACATTATTTTATTTCTGGAAAAATTTCTTTATATAAAAATACTCTTTATTAAAATTTTTTGTTCACAACTCTGAACAGCTGAATTTACTCATTTTAATGTGGATATATTTAGTGCAAATAAACATTAATGTTGTTTGCATAGCACTGAATGTTGTCTATGAAGACTTGACACCGTCAATATTATAAGAAGCAAACACCAGTTGAGATAATTGTAATGATTAGCAAATTATACAAATGAAAGGGTGTAATATACTATACATACTATACATAAGATCAAATATATATCGTGTTTTTTATGGTGCATTATAGCGTGCAATGCTTCTTATTTATACAGTGCCTTATATCCGGTGTCTGACATATACACATTTTGCCCATGTATATTCATATGTCTATTATATGTATAATATGTTATTTAAATATGAGAAATTTGAAATAGTTCAATTTATTCAAGTACATTTTTTTGCAAATATTTTGTCATGTTTAAAATTTTGTAAACATTTTAGTGAACATTTTTATTTTAACTAAAAATTTTGTTAATTATGGTATACAGATATAAAATTTTGTTTTAAAAATTAAAATAATGTTATTAAATATCCCTCCAAATTTTAAAATTAAATATATACTAATATAGAATTATATATTAATGTTTAATTGTATATATTATTGACAATGATAGATTCAAGTCAAAAGTAGATAGTATTTTTTTCAAAAAATGAATATGTATATAGGTATATATAGTATCATATTTTAACCATTTTTTATTTTATAAAAGTAAAAGTAAAAGACAGCTTATATCTATATGTGCACGTGCTTTATCTAACAAAAGCAGTTCAGATATCACAATAAACACTCAATTAATGCCACGTGTCTACTCAACCGTGTTGGAGGAACTCACAAAACTATAAAGACCATAAG
Organism: Vannuccia rotundouncinata; assembly: GCA_034780395.1. Classification (NCBI taxonomy): domain Eukaryota; kingdom Metazoa; phylum Platyhelminthes; order Proseriata; family Coelogynoporidae; genus Vannuccia; species Vannuccia rotundouncinata. Next base: position 42,206 of record JAUZNC010017782.1, on the reverse strand, counting down.
ATCTGTCGGTAAACCTCATCTGCATCATTTGAGGTTAATCCACCAAGATCCTTTGAATGACAAACTATATCTTCCCCATATATATATATATAGCTTTATGGTGTATATACATTTACAAAATCTTTGGTGACACCCTTTCAATCTTGAGTTTTTGGTTTAAGAGACAATTAGGAAAGGCGTTGTTAATATGGCCAGCTTCATTAGCAGGGCTGACGTCTTTAAAAAACTGTTGGGAGCATTCATTCGTCAAATTCAATTATCTGACCAACGGTTGTTTATGGCATATATAATTTATTGCATATATCTGAATTGTGGGCTAAGTTCCTATATTCATAGTGAATATCATTAGAATTTTTGTCTTCTACCGCTAATGATGTTTGTGGCGACAGTGATTAGTGTTGTATAGTGATTGCTAGCGGTTGGACAGCTCCACTGCTCCACGTATAATATATGGTGTTCTAAACTCCTAACAATGTGTAGATATGTATATTGAAATTTATGCACACTATATATATTATATACTGAGCAATATTCAAATTATATCAAAAGCCGAATGTGTTTCTTATTTTATTTATACAATATGTGGTGATGTATTTTAAACTTAAATCAAAGAAATATTTCCTATATATATATATATTATACTGTAATTTGTAACATATGAATCTTGATAGATAATCTGGATATATTAATTAAATTATAGATATAGCAGCTTTACAAAATAATGAAATATTAGTTAAACAATATATAAAATATTTCATAATTTGATGTATCAGGTATATATAGGTATATATTGTTTTCATTATAAAATTGAAAATTAATCATTTATAAATAAATTCTTTTAGATAATATATTTTAATGTGAAGTTTTGTTAATTTTTTAAACAATGTTAAAAATCAGCCATTTTTATATTTTAAGTTAATAATCATTAAATTTTTGTTATTTTAAAAAGATGATTGCACATAGCAACCTATAATATAGGTAGGTATATATATATATTGTTATAGAATATGCGCAAAATAATTGTCACTTGAAAAAACCACACATTTGAATAAAGTGTAAATGGAACCAGCTTGCCATTTATTATATAATATATAAGAAAATCGTTCTCTTAAGTTTTTATAAGTTGTGCTGGTGATAATTTGCGAGATTATTGTCGCCTTTACAGTTTCTACCCCATTATTAATATTTTTTATTTAGAATAATAAAATTTGATTAAATATTGAATCAAGTTACAATCGTATATTACATAATATCTATTTAGAAATTTAATTTTAAACCATACCTACCAAAATATTTGAAATATATAAATATATGCAGATATGCCGTTAATTAATTTCGTTTATTTTCATAAAACATCTATAACATTATAGCCAAATAATCGAAAAAGATCTGTATATATATAAATTTTATACAAAATAAAAAGAAAATTTGTAAAAACGAAAATAATTACAAAACAGCCTTTATAATATATATATAGTACAGTAATATTAAACAGATATATATGTACGTCGTCAAGTATATACAGATAAATTATATTTATATTATAATTATATTAATATAAATATAAAAATTTCAATGAGGGTATATAAAATTACCTATATTAATATAATAAAGGAAGGGTGTCAATAAACTATATAGCTTAGCACAATAGAGGAAAGGATTCCGCATATATATATTATGAAGAAATTGGAATAGCCCATGCAGTTTTTGAAATGTGTGCCCCTCTATAATTACTCAAAAGCAACGGATCAAATATTGCAAAATTTAGCCATACCCATTTTATATAAGGCATGGTGTCCGCACTGTATATATAACATTCTTTATTTATACTTATATATTTCGCTCAATTTTACAACCAATAAAAACGTGTTTTTATATACATGTATTTATATTAAAAATACACAAACAATGAAAAATTTGTAATATAATGTAAAAAATAAATGTTCAAAATCATTTATTTATTTACCTTTTATAAAATATATAATATTTGTATGGTTTTAAATATTTTATTTATTTCTGTGTATTCATGTATATTATATAGCACGCAATAAAAACAGTCGGTTTTCCGCATGGTTTACAATGTTGTAATGGTGTAATTATTCCTTGCAAAGATACAACACAAATACCGAAATTACTAAAGATGTTCTAGAGCAATTGAGCGAAAAATACAATTTAAAAAAGGCGTGAAATTAGTTGAGATATCTCTTTTATTCAACCCAGATATAGTGCTCAGAAATAAAACATTCCAGAAACAAAATAATCTCTTTCATTCATTCTTCTCCTCTCTATACCTCGCTATAGAAATCCTTTCTGTCTTTGAGGAATTGATCATATAGAAGATGTGTTTTTTTGCCTCTCCTCTGTTGGTTTCGCGATCTCATTAGTCGTCAGCAGTTGACAAGTGAAAGTCATTCTGCTCACTTCATCCGCTTGCGCTTTTAGAAGCCAGAGGTCTTTGGGAGCGTCGGGTTAATCCCAACTTGATGACAGTGGTTATCCCTCGGTGGAAACCCCTGGTGACAGGTACCTAATACCCAGTTAGAACCGACATAGCCTCGGCTAATCCTAGGAAAATTGAACCTGGTCCCTGTTCCTTGCCATTATATAGCTGTCTGCGATCTCCAGAATTGTCCTCTGTCCTTCCAGCAGACGTCTTTTTCTGTTATAGTAATATAGTTATCTGGCTCATTCGCGCGGTGAATCCGCAGATTATACTTCTCCCATAACTTCGACTTCGTTCTCGCTCTGCGTTCTCACTTTGGAAGAGATGGATGACACATAAATCTTATACTTATAGAAATGCTCACCCAAAGAAATCTGGGAATTGGTATCCGGTGATATCTGTGCATCAGTTATATCTGCTCCACTTTCGCCTGAAATTACAATATTTATTCCTCTCTTCTCGAGTTTGATTTCTTTGTATTCTTATAACTATTATAATGTAGACATTTATAGCGAAGGCTGTCGTCTATCTGAGGGGTGATCACTCGGGGGAAAAGAAATGATACTATCTATACAATTCAAAAATAGTTACTATAAAAGTTTTTTATTGCTCTGAAAAATGTTTGTATGTATGAGTTTAGCTTGTGTTCCTAAATAGTAAATAAAATTAAACGCAAAGAAATTTTTTGCAAAATCGACATGGAATTGTCAAAGATATATCATGTTAATCTTATATATTTGCTGTCATTCTTATTATAATTTTACATCACCCAATCTGTTTAACTAAATGTACATATAGGTTATACATAAAGTCGAACCACGAATTCACCAGATTGGCGAAATCTTGAAGAGTTCCGCAGCGGGTTGTATGGAAAGAGAATTATAAAGAGGGTCGGAAGGGTCCCTCTCAGCAAATAATTAGATCAGGAAAATAACTACTTTACAGATATATATAGTGTACCTATTATACCGGGCAACACGGCTAATATATGAGGGGAAAAACTGCTCGGTGCCAAGGAGGATTTGTTTTCCACGAAAAGCTTCTGGCAACGATATTTTAAACACACGTGGCTCTCTCTGTCATCATTATATTACGTTTTCCTTCGATATTAAACCGTTAAGGGTGTATATGTATATAGTCAGGTTAATGTGGAAATGGGAAATACGCAGACAGATCCTGGTCACTGGCAGAAAGAAAAAGCTGTCCAGCAGCCTCAAGGAGCATTCTTGTCAGTCCTCGGTCTAATCGAATAACCGTCGTTGTCGTTTTATTTCTCCGTACACCTCCATTTCTGAAGATCTATATCTGTCTTCCCGTATAAGTCAGAAGAGCTCGGGAATGTCCTAAAAGGTTCTTGTTGTTCACTATAAGTTCACCGGTCTACAAACACTCACAAACATTTGGGAGGGTGCACTATACTTATATATATGACAGGTTTTTCTCCATCTTATATTTATTATGAGAAAGATGCTAAATATTTTCAACTTTTTAGCTGAAAATATGGTTAAATTAAATATTTAACAAAAGCTTTTAAAAATACCTTACAAAAAGCTTATTTTCTAATGGTTGTAAAAAAAAGTGTATATATAAATAGTATGTAAATACACAAATTGTTTTCTTAAATTTAAGGAAAAAATTTTTAAGGTCAAATTTCACCTTTAAATGTTATATTATCCTTTTTTCGCTGTCAAATTTTAAAAAATCGTGACGATAATTTCATATAAAGATCATTTTACTGAATGTAAAAAATGATTATTTCGTGATTATAAATATTTTATAACTGCATATATTGAACTATTATATATATAAGGTCAAAAATTATTTACAAGAAATTCAACCTTATATACTTTTCTTTTTTTTCTTTTATTTTATTTTTAAAAATTTATACGTGTTAAGTTAGAAATTGTTTTTGAATCTCATTTATGAAATAATTTATAAGAATTAAACATTTAGAATTAAATTCCTTTATTGGGAGGTTATTTTATGTCGCCATTGCCACCGAACGGAGTATTCTAAATCCGCTAAGTGCAACAGCCCTGCACTCTCTTCCGCACCGCGTCGCATCGGATTCCACTTCTCCAGTTATATATAAGAAAGAGATATATAGTTAAGACCTCTTGAAGTTCTGTGTCTTGAGGTGTAGTCCACAAGAGGATCCTATATATACATATACAACAATGAGCTCCACGTGAGATTACAAGACACAGTATGTTGAAGACAAATTCGACAAGTCTAAGAGCGGGTTTTTGTATGAACTCCAGATTGTTGTGACATGTGCAGATTTATAGCAGAGATATAGGATTGTGTACTTCCTCAAGCGTACAGTGCCAATAAATACACAACACTAAATGAACGCGATTTAATAATTATAGCATTAAAGACATGGCTCAGTGTATAATATATACAAAATTAAATCTGAAAAATTAAAGTGACAATATTTTCAATTGCTCTTATGACACTATATACTTGAAAAATAGGTATGTGTATGACATGTGTTCCGATATGCGCCTAAATATATGCGTTTAATTTGTCCAAAAACTTGTTAACATTTGTGTCATATCGACTTGTATACTGTAGTAAAAATAAAAAAATATATATTTATATTATTAAACGTATGATCCTGACAAACGGTTATAAACATATTTTCTTTGTGATTTGATCAATTATTAAAATAAAAATGTTGGCCTTTGTTAGAAGTTTCGAATTATTTTTTGCCCCTTTTAAAAACAATATTCACAGAATTATTATTTAGAAACGTTTATTTATTATATAATTAAAAAGCTATATTATATATTATACAAGCAAACCATTTCATTAAAAAATTAATAATAACAAATATGTTTCTTAAATATATATATCACGTATCTTATAAATGATATCCGCGTTAAATATGGGAATCAATTCTAAATATACAGAATAATTATAGAGCAGAGTTCATACATATACAAAAATGTTTGTCTTAATAAAATTTTAAAACATAGCAAATACATGTTGCCAAATCAGTTGTAAACGATATCGGTATATCGGTACAGATATTAAAAAAATAAATATTGGACGTATGTGAGGATGGGTTTGATAAAAATAAAATTAATTGAATAAAATTTATCACAATCATTTCTTTCCCTTTTTCCCTTTTTTGCCTTTTCCTTTGCCCTTTCCTTTTCCTTTTCCCTTTCCCTTCTTTTTCTTGCCGTAAGGTCCAAGAGCTTTTAGTACCATAACTGTACGCCACCATGATTGAACCTAAAATAAATGTTATGAAAATTATTGTGAAGTTCGAAATACTACTCATTATGTTAATAAAAGTATGGTGATAAAATTTAGAATATTTATAAAATTTGTTATTTCTCAGGATTATTAGCTAGATTTTTAAAGAATTTAGTTACACAAAACAATTAATTATGCTTTTAAAGTCATTTCTCAGACCAACCAACTAAAACAAAATAATAGGAAAAATTTATGAATAAAAATCATAATTTTTTAGCATGAATTAATCGTGAATTATAAATAATCATTCAATTTACAACATTGTAAGGGAGATTTCATTGTAAACATTTAATTAAATATATACCTATTAATTCATCATGTATTTGGAAAATATAAAATATGCATGAATTATACTATAACATACTGTACAATATAAAAATTTATGTTGCTAAACAAAACAACATATGTATACAAATTGATATTTGGTAAATAATTGGTAAAATTGTAAAATTAAAATTTTACATAGACGCGCTATATATATGCAGAATATTTAGTCCTATTTTTAAAAATAATTTGTCACCAATAAGAATGTGTATAATTAAATTTCTAATATAGCAAATTACTTTAAGGGACGATTGCAATTGAATGGCTTCTTGTTCGGCCTTTCGACGAGTCTTTTCTTTCTCAACTCTGTCTTCAACGACGATTTCTTCATATTCCTTGTACTAGAAGAAAAGAAATATAACCCGCATTGCTTAAACAGAATCCATTGTGATTTAGGAGTGCACATTGTTCAAATTTGTTGATAAGCCCATTTATAAAAATATACGAACAATGCTGCGCAACCAAAAAAATCCAATTTGTCTAAATTTTAAAGATAATTTGCTAATAAATTGAACATTTTCCCACATTTAACATAATGAATATTATCTTTAGTGATCAACCGGCCTTTATGCATAACAATTTGCAGAAAATGTAGATTTTTCTATAAAGTATGCGCACTGTCATATTGATTTATTAATTAGTTTGTATTCAATATTTGCATGAATTCGGGTGGACTATGATGACCCTTTCTTAATGGTGGTAAGGCTGGCTATAACTGTATATAACACCACCACACCTCACTGGACAAGGAGACTTACTGTTTGAGAAAGCTCCTGCAACTTCTGAAGATCCTTGTGTTTGGAGGCTTTGAGGACGTCCAACTTGTGCTGTAGGGTTTCCACGTCGTTCTCGTAACGATTCATCCAGTAGTCGACCTTCTGCTCCAAATCTTGTTGGTAGCCACGCAGCCAGGATTCAGCCTCTGAGTTAACGCGAACCTGTCAATCCAGATAAAAACAATGCTATAGTATATAAACAGAAGAATCTATTTCTTCGAATATGTCCTGCGTAATAAACAGAATAAATATTTGTATAACAAGACAAAGGTTACACATATTTATACCTCCTGGTCGAGTTCTTGACTCAACTTCTCCATTTCCGTCTTCATGTCCTTCTCTGAAAGAGTGCACTTCTTGAGGGTCTGTGCGACCATCACGTCGGCACACTTCTTGATATATTTACCCTCCATGTTCGTTTTTGCTTTCATTTCCTGGTAAAGGGTGGAATCGGAAATGCAAAAATTAAGTTAATAATCTTCATATACTTATATTTAAAAAGTGTACTTTTTTTCGTATAGGTAACAGCAATTTAGAAAAACCTGTGTGATTATAGTTAAATATTAGTTGAGACATTAAAATGTTTACCGAAGTGATATAATTTTATTTAACATTAAATGTACAATTAAGTATAGCTGTCTCATGAGTATCTCAGGCTTCCTTCATAAAAGTATTAACATGAATTGTTTCTAAATATCAAGTAATAATATTATTTGACGTAATAGAAATCAATAATGCAGTTGTATCTTGCAGTATGAAAGACAATTACTGTAAGCTTAAATTATAATTAATGAAATATTCTCTGAGAGGATAACAACACAATAACTCACTTGTAGCTGATCCTTGAGATGAGCAATCATTTCATTTCTAGATTTTATCTCGACCTCTTCGTCTTTCTTGACCTCTTCAATCTGTCGCCTGAGATGTTTTATTCGTTTGCGGCTTTCTTCCTCCCTGAAAATCACAATTAGAGATAATTAAAAAAATCTTCCGAAAGGAACCTCGTTAAATCACTGAGACGATTAATTAATTCCTGTTTAATAAGAATTACACTCACTGATTGACGATATCGTGGAGTTCTTGTTTCTTACTGAGCTCCATCGAAACGGATTCTGTGAGGCAGGAATAGCCTCCGTCCTTCAGTAGCTGTTGGTAGGTGGCCCGCATTACCTGTTCTATGAAGAGCCTGATTAACAGAAAACAATAAATAGAAAAAAGATGTAAATATCAGTCACTATAGTCACTAAAGACGATTACACCACAATTTTTCTGATTTTATTAAAAGTTTTTGTGAACTATAGAGAACAAAATGTTAGTAGCAAATAATACCACCGCATCCTTACCGATCCTCTTGAACTTTGGCAATGTTATCTTGTGTGAGAGGATTTTGCTTCACAGATCGTGCAAAGACGTGAGTGCTGTTTCGAAGACTTTTTCCAGCTTCGGTTGTTTGATCGTGAGCTTCTGCTATTTGCGAGGGCAGCCCTGAAATGTTATGTAGGAAAAATATTCTGAAGAATTTGTTGAATTTGTTGTTTTCAAATACGGTTGCGCACAAAAAAATTGTTAATAAAAAATAATGCTGTGAAAATTTTATGAAATTATAAAAGAATATAATTAGAATAAACAATTAAATTTTATAAATTGCTTTCACTGAATCTGAGAAAATACTAAAACTCATGAAGTTGAATAAAATTCTATTCTATAACCTCCCATTATGAAGAAAGATACTATAAATAGATTTAAACATTAAAAGACTATATAATTAGGTAGTTACTAACTAAATGTGATAAATATGAATAAGAATTTACGACATGATACACTTTATTAAAACATGTATACAAAAATACCATATTTACTACAAAACCTTCAGAGCAATATTATCTGTCTTTTTTATCAGTCATTCTTTCAATGTCTTTAATAACTATATCTATAATTATTTGTTTAAATTTATAGAAAATTATTAAAAAAAATAATAAATACCATATTACCGATTAACATTAAACGGTCTTAATATTATAGTAAATAATACAAAATGAATACCATTACATAATTCTTTTGTTCGACCCCATTTAAATTGGTGGAATAATAGATAATCACATTATTAATTAGTATTTAATGCTCAAATAGTACAGTACACCTATATTATTAACAGTTTCAAAAGTTTGCACTTACATCTTATTCATTTTTTATATAATTATGCACACATCGTAATATTTAAATTGATAAAAAAAGGTTGTATTTTTGGTATGAACGACGCTTTTGGTTCGCTCTTTGGATTTGTTTTATCAATTTCATTGCAATGTTTTATAAATGACGATAATACAGATTTACAACATTGCACACTTTATTTTTAAAAGAGTAATAAAAATATGGTTTCTGAAATATTGATATAGATATTTTTCGATCAATGAATATAAAATAAGTTACCGTACTTTTAAGAGCTATGTTAGTTGTAATAAAAACAAAAATGCATAATTTAGTATTATAGAAAGCATTTAATTTCAAGTAAACTATAGTAATTGGTTTTCATTATTTCAAGATAATGAAATATAAAATGTCAGATCTAATGCATAATAAGAATTTTTTTTTTAAATTATAAATTAGTCTACCGTACTTGTGTAAAGAAACCAGAGTTAATTTATCTTTTATCAACATAATGCGCTGCAAAAATTTGGAGATTATAATTCACACTCTTATTCAAATTAATTAATTAATTAATCAATCGATAAAATAGTAATATTTTTATTAAAAAGTATAGGTGATAAAAAATCTAATACATAATTTACAGATAATCTTTTATATTATTTCCAAATAACATATCAGTAAGGTTATTAAAACATCTTTACATAATTGGTAAGATGAGGAAATAATAAAAAACATCACCTCCTTTTGTATTGCCGCGTTTACTCATTGTCTCCTCAAACCTATCCTCCAGTTCTTTTTGGTCATCAACGGCAACTTTAAGCTCACCAGCTAACATCTAAAATAAATCATAACTGAAAATTGTAACTGATAAAAGGAATAACGTACACGTTATTAACACTTGTAGGTAAGTCTATTTTATTCTACTATGCACCCTTATCCTTTTTAAACTAATTATTATACTAATTATTGTGACACATCGAATTATTAAATTATATGAAATAATTGTTATTTAAACTATAAATTTAATTTGTTGAACTTAAATTCACAGATTCTCTATAGAAAATAATGTAATTATAACCATAAAATATTGTTATTTACGTTGTATCTTATACGTTTTAAATTAGTTTCAAAAAAATTAACTGTCGTAACTGAACAATTGAAATAATCACTCCTTAAACACAAAAATAAAGAGTTTACCTCCTCAGCATCAGAGCGTCCCTCATAACTGTAGGGCATTATAAATCCTAAGATGGAAAGCTCGTCAACACAATCTTCAAACACCGTCGCCATTGACACTGCTTCAGACCCATAAACGGTAGTCATCGTTACCTTTTTCTTTAGTAAAAATTGTCCGTTCCTCTTCTACTAACAACAAAATAGTTTTAAAAAATATTACTTTCATGTTAATAATTTCAAAATTAAATTAGTTTAAAAACTATCAAATCTGTTTTGTCTGATATACTAACTATATAAGATCTAATAAAAATAAATTTAACATGCCAAGCACACCATAAAAATAGAAATTGTGTTCAAACAAAATTAACTGAACATTTTTAGTAAAGTTATTAATTGTAAAATTAATTATTAAAAACAAGATAAGAGCTTTTCAAAGTGGTGGTGACTAAATTTTGAAAATGATAATATTGAGTGCAAATCTAAGATAAACCTCCTTCCATTCACCACTAACTGGAAATCATTTAGAAGCCCTTAAATCACTGGTATTCTCTCCGCCATGATCCTCTTACAACATTGGATTATTCTACAAAGTGGAGCTTTTATTCTATTTGATTCTTCTACATGAAGTGTTATCCATCTTTCGACATCTTTTACAGAGGACCCCTTTAACCATTTCTTTGTTTTAATTAGAACACCATTATTGGAATGTTGTTTACCATTTAAGGAGATGGGAACAACACGTTTTTCAAATGGTCCATGGCTATTTGTTGAAATGGTGTGGACACCTTCCTTTCCCAACACTGAAATTTCTTTTGCAATATTTATTTTACATTAATTTGTATATGAATTACATTTTTTATCAGTATAAAAGTGGCTTGATTCTAATAATTATTTAATAATCATGTTATGTTTAAGCTCATAACAACTAACTTATGTGTTTTGTTATATATTAAATAACTACCTAAATAGTAGTTTTGTAAAATAATATGTCAACAATATGTCAAGTACCTTTTTCTTTTAATAAAATATTATAATTTAAATTAAATTAAAAAAATTTTATTCATAAATTATCTAAAATAATTAACTGACATATTCTGTGTGAAAATGATTAGATGGTATGTAGAAACAAAAGATCATAGACTTAAAAGTATATTTAAAAATAAATATATGCATTTCTGGAGATAGACATTTATAAAAACCAACTTAATATTTAAAAAAATAACCTTACATTATTGATATTCTTAAAAAATTCCTGACAGAGTGAAATGAATTTCATATCAAGATTTTGTATACTGGCCTCCCAAAAGCTTCCAAATTTGTCAAAACATGATATCTGAGCTTTATTGGCCACTGTGTGTGCAGCAACCAACCAGCATTGAAACTCATGCTATGGGAGCCCAAGAAACCCATGAATTTTGGTCAGGGGAATGGACAAACTGATACTGAAACTTAGTGCAACAAAATGGGGAGAGTAGTGAAGAATACTCCAACACCAGATTAAATAACATTTACTGTATAGTCTAAATTTTGCAAGATATATTATGAAAAGTATATTTGTATCATAAATCCATGCAAATATTTTATTGATCCCTAAGTTTTGTTTTTATAATAAACTGATTTATGATGGTATGATTATTCTAAAAAAAAAGAATAATTGAATGCATTACTCAAAATATATTTTTAAGATTGCCTTTTAAAAGAGAACCAGACCACTGATTATAGATCTAGGAACTTCTATGGATTCCACATCAGTAGTGGCATATTCACCAAAAACATTAAAACACAATTTTATAGAAAAAAAAAGGGTCTCAGAATTTAGTCATATAATTTTGACAAATTTACTTTTCTTTTAATCCACCTTAGACTATTTCTATAGACCTATTATGGGTTAAACCCTATGTATCTCTAAAACCTAGGCCAAAGGTCCAATTGAACCCAAATTTGGGCTGTGGACTTATAATTTGATTTTTCAATCATGGTGGTGTTCATTTTTGACAAATTTATCTAGAAATTTTCAGCATCCTCTAACTACCATTAAATAGTTTTATTTGCCCTAAAAACTTTCAAAAAACATGGCTTTAGGAATTTGGTTTGGAATCTTTTAGTTTTCACTAATGACTAAAAATATGCAATACAAATAATTTTATATACTTTAAATGACCATATAATAGCTAAACAAATACTATATATTATTTGAAAAAAAAAAAGTGTAAACATAGGCAATTTTCAATTCTTTAACACCTAATAATCTTTAATTAAAACCCATATAATAATAAATTTTACAAGTATAAATCAATAATTTATATACTATTGATACTATTTATAAATATTGTAAAATTCAAATAAATGTAGGTAAGACAATTTAAACTATAAATATAACTTTTAAAAATATTTGGAATGTACCAGTAGTGCACAATATATAAGTTATATTCTGTGCCAGTGCACCAAAATATGTCAAAATACATGATTTTAGAGGGAGATTTTGTGCCAGAGATTACTGACTTGGGATTCACAAAATGCAGGCTGGCTAGGATCAAGCAAAATAGTTATGTTATAGCTAAATGTATGTTTTAATATATATATTTTAATGTAATATAAATAATGTAATATATTTTAAAAAGTTATAATATGAAATAATAATCATAAAATTTATTTTTAGAATATATGTTGTTAATTTATTAATTGTGCTAACCAATTGAAAAAAAATTCATTTTATCCATCAAATAAACTGACTGATTTTTTATTTATAAATCCTAGATTTATAATATCTATAACATATAACATAAATCTATATAATGTCTGCAATTAAATATAAAAAAAATATTTAAACCTGTGTGTAAAAACAGCTGTTATATAGCATTTTTAAAAGTTTGTGTATTCTGAAATATTAGTTAAAGCTAGTACGTTAATATTTGCAAAATAATTTTTTTTATTATAAGATAAAAAAAATATATGATTATAAAATTTATGAATATATTACATGTAAGAAGAAATTTTCTTATTTTGAATCTGCTTTAAAACTGTATCTTAGAGACAAATAAATAATCTTTTATAATAGCTTATTTAAATAATCATTTTATTTTATGCATACATTTATAAAGATTTATGTTTCATTTCATTGATAGTATGATCAAAAATATATTTGTTTACAAATAAAATTACTAATTAAAGCTTACAAACCTATGCAATATAGAAAATAAAAAAGTTGATCATTATTCATACGTATTTATTTTGTTAAAAATTACTTCGAATTTTAATTTGATTATTGCTTATTTTTTATAGTCGCTGTTATATATTATTTTTATATAGCAGCTTTCTTTGTTAGGTTTAATTGTAGTTTAAAAACTTAAAATTATCTACGATATTCAATATAGTAACCATTTATAATCCAAATTTCCTTAATTTATGTATATAGATTAATTGTTTCATTCTTCTGCTGAGAGTTACACATTATATATAAATGATATATTCGCAATTTTAATGAGTAGCCTTTCACAAATAACGGTACGTAAGGGGGGTATATGCAGTTACGTTACGTTACCAGGCCCATAGCCAGCTTTTTCAGTTGGGGGCAACCACTTGTAAGGGCGCCAACTTATTAATTTAAAAATACCATGAAACTGTAAAAACAGGTGGTGCAATTACTCCCACCCCTGCCCTCCCGCAAACTACGTAAATAATAGCACTGATTACGCTAATATATTTTTAAAAAATGAGTTATAGTTGATCCTTGATTAAGTTAAAAATCAATAGATTTTGGTTTAACTAAGCCACAATAACGTGTTATGTGTTTTTTATGGTGAAGTTTGTATTAAAAGCGGTTAAAAGGAATTAAATGTATTATATTTATGGTATTGGTATTTTATTTTTGATACTGCGGTATTAACAAAAAAAGTTATAATGTATTCTAAATTGAAATAACTTTTCTAGGGGTAAAATGGGGGGAAAACGGCCGAATCTGTTGACAGATTTCAATTTCAAAGCATTGTTCGTCTCCTATTAGATAAAAAATGAAATTATGTTAAAAAAGTGAATTTGCCTCCCAATTTTTTTGAGTTATCTGATCGACTCAAAATTTTTAGGATTTTCATTGTGAGTTAGTTCCGTATGATCCCAAAAAGCTAAGAAAAATCTTGAATGGGGCCTGAGAATTTTTTCCAGAGTTAGGGTTTAAATTGGGATGTTTAAAATTTGGAGAGGAGTCGCGTAGGTTAAAAATTTTGAGTTAGCACCGGATTAGGTTTTGTTGTAAAATCATTAGATTAAGAGATTTCAAAAAATATTTCCTCAATTGGACCCTTACTTAATGGTTTATCGTGATTTTAGTGAGTTAGGGTTAAGAATAAAATTTTAACCCTCAAATCAAAAAAATTTCAAACACTAAATTCTGATTAGAATATTTGAAATTCAAGTATTTCTGTACCGTCCATAAAAAAACCCGTTTTAAATTGTTTTTAAAGATTTTGGCCAATGAAAAGAGAAGTATATAGCCGAATAGACAGTTATTTTGATTAACAAGATTGCAAAAGGATTGTTCTCTAAACCTTTAATAAAGGGTTTTTCTCAATATGTCCATTTTAGGGTTTTTAGAAATAACTATTGCTTTTTGAGAGAGGCTGGACGCTAGGAAATGAGTGGGACAACGGTCCTATTGTTAGTAGCCTTCTACTCATCACGGGTAACATTTATGTGTATTATAATCTCAATTAAAGACAATTATTTCTTATATAGAATCGTATTTGAAGGTTTTTCGGCCATTTTTTGTGTTTTCGGCCACTCACGTGACTATGATACATTTGGGGCAACGCAAAGGGGATATAGAAAAACTGATGCCCCTCGTGATGGGGTATCTTAAGGTAGTTTTGGTTTGACGATACGACGTTTGGTTATCTTTTAATCAAATATTTAGAGATTTTTTTGCGAAATTTTTTTCTATTTTTTTTCTATTTTTGCCAATTTTCCTATTCTTTACATGGGGAAAATTTCAAACTCGATTTTTTCTGAAAATATCCTACCGATCTTGGATATTCTTTTATTTATGGATAAGCAAACCCGTCATGATCAGGAATATCAAAACAGTAGCGCCCTATCACATATAATAAAAAAAGTCTTTAACAAAATAAAGAATATAAAAAAAAAAAATTATATAAGGAAAATCTAAAATTTCATTTTTTGAGGAAACTAAGTTCCCAATCGTTCTGATATTTTGCATGTAAGCTAGATAGGGTATTCTGAGTTCAATATTGTAGGGTTTTTTTTTCATACCGTACTTTTTTATTTTCCAAAGATATTAAAAAAAAATTTTAAATCGTATTTTCTATATAGTGTAAAAGACGGAATTCTAAGCAACTTTCATTTTGACAACTAAGAAATAACTTCTATATTTCTTATATAAAATTAGATTTATGACGTGCGTGCGTTTATAAAAATTTAAAAGTGTGTGGCGGCACTATATTTTAAATTGTTAAAATTATTAAAGTACCTGTCTTACTTTTTCTTCATAAAAAGCAAAATAAAATTTCAATTTCACTTTTTTTGACTATTTTGGGGCATTTGGGGCAACATATCCCAATTAATAAAAGATGCTCCTGCTCACGGCGCATCTTCTGGTGTTCTTGGTTTAACGATCCACATCCCCGTTCTGTTTTAATCAAGGATCTATAAAAATATTTTTGATTTAAAATTTGCCAAAGTCCCATTTTTCTATACTTTACATTGGGAAAATTAAATTTTTTATCTTTTGAACACAACGGATCTCGGATATTTTGTTATGTATGTCTTGCAGTATATAGTCCTCCGTGGAATATTTAGACCTTCATGAGATCTTGACGGTACCATCAGGGTAATTAAAATTACTCCACACTGTTGAAATATATTCAGAAACTTAGGTATATCATATTAGAATACTTTAAAGGTGGAATGAAGATTGTTGGTAATATTGTCTTGCAGTAGTCGCCCGAGAAATATTTAGACCTTCAGGAGATCTTGACGGTACCATCAGGGTATTCCAAATTAGTCCACACTGTTGAAATATATTCAGAAACTTAGGTATATAATATTAGAATACTTTGAAGGTGGAATGAAGATTGTTGCAATTATAACATGCAATTAGTCCTTCAATCCATAATCCCTGAATACTTCAAAGATCTTGGGATTTTGATATTGAAGTTGTCAAAATATCCTGTATATATAATGTGACAGTAAATAATATTATAATATAGAAAATTTAAATAATTTTATATAATTTATTTTTGGAAAAATGGGCGCTGGTACAGTACTTATGGCGTTAGGACATAACTTATATATATTATAAAGGCGCTGAGACACCTCATTGGCGCTAGGACACAACTTTTTTCGGCGCCTAGACACAAGTTATATATATATATATATAACCTTTGATGATCAATAAACTCATATTTCAAACTTGGGAAAATAATAATTTAGAATGTCATTATACCCTTTTAAAGGCTAATTATTATTTTATAAATGCTAAAAATTGATCGAAATTTAATTTTAAAAAAAAATTAATAATACCTCCTATACATATGCCTATTGGTAAATATGTTATATTAATCATTTAATGTTATCTAATAGAAGTTTTAAAATAATAGGTAATGTTGAATCCTATTAAAATTTTATTACATATATATGCTATATTTTCAGATATTTTCAGCTATTTTTGTAAACCGTAGAGAGTTAAAATATAATTTCAATATTTATAATATTAATTGGTCTAATTAATATGGTCATGGTCATGTGCTATGTCTAATTTATTACACATTTTACTTTTCTGTTGTTATTTTAAGACAATAATCATTTTCAATAAAAAAATATTATTTTTTATTAAATTCTATACTATTTTTCACAATATATAAAATGACGCATTACCCATATTATGATTCACGAACCCTTTATGTGATCTGTTAATTATATATCATAAATTTGAAATACTAAAATGTGTTATTATATTTTGTAGTTTGTATCCCTTATATAGTGATATTTTAAGTTAAATTGTTAAACGTGTTATATATAGCATATTGTGCAAGCTAATACAATTTATATTAATTAAGTAATGAATAATATACATTGAAAATATATTCATTTTTATTCTAAAAAGTTGAATACATCTTGGATATATTCTTAAAAATAATTTATATCACTCATTAGCTTTTAGATACGTATATTTCAGCTTACCGATAATATTCCGACTCTAGAAATTCCATCACGTAAGGAAATGTATAAACGTTAGTATAATTGTTTCCTATGTATATTAAGTTGCACAATTATATACCTAATGTAAATGTTTATTTGTGTAATAAATATTGGTCTGAATATTAATTTCTCTTTAACTATATGTTACCTAGCTTTATATATTTAATATAATTATCAATGCTAGCTAACCATTTATATATTATAACCATAAGAGATTACATACATTATACGAATTATTACAAATTCTTTTATCAAAAATATATAAGGTCGCCTAAAAACTACACGCATCGATTACCTATTCTTCACAAAGTAAAATTCAAAAATATTCCAGTTAAGAAAATTATGAGATCAGAAAGCTATTATGTAACGAATATCGGAATCATATTTTATATAACAATTTGAATGATACAATAGTCAATAGTGCAAAAATGTATGAAAGGTTAATATATGAAAAAATGGCACACATAATTAGTAAGTCTGTGAGTAAGAGCATACAACAAAAAAGTACAAAATATAATTACTACAAGAAATAAGCAAAGGATAGAGGTAAACAAATACAGTTAGACAAACTTCGATGTATACAATAATAATGACAGGTGAGAAGTTAAAATGAAGATAGACTCTGTGTACCAATAGATAATTAATTATTAATAGGTAACAAGAAAAACGAATAAAATGTTTCAAGTTTCATTTAAGACAGGAACAACACAATTAGTTTTCGATTACAACAAATGATAGCGATTAAGCGAGGATTCCATCTTTGACTGGAACTTTACCACAATCATGAACATAATTTAGTGGTGCTAATCCAGTCTTGTCTCCAGGAGCCAATCCCTCGAAAACAACTTTCATCAAAGGACAGCTGGATTCCTTCGGTTTTGTTTCCACAGATCGTCGCTTTCGATCAACTAAAAATAAAATGTTGATTACATAAAAAATAAATTTTTGATTAAAATAAACGCAAATAGAGAAATAGAGAATAGTTACTCAGTTTAGATATAATCTGATTAGAATAGATGTTTCAAAATAAGAATAATAAATAAATTGACTGTACTGATTAATTATACAAACAAGTAATTATGCATCGTTAGAGTACTGAATCAAGGAATGAGCATCATCTACATTAGCAAATGATGAAGGTTCATTGCAACATTTTATTTGCATAGAATTATATATATAATATATACAGTTTATCATGTTTTCACTTTTGCAGTGCATTATCACACTTTGAAGTGATCGTAACTAAAAATAGGCAATATTAAGTATCACAATAACTTATGAATAATTTATTCATAATTAACCAATTAATGACGGCTAGCCTATAGTATATCTAAAAAAATGTGTTAGCTATTTGTGTTGGATAATTATTTTGATGTCACTTAAAGCTAGTTTGATATTATCTTATATAGATAGACTAATATAGTTCATATAATATACAATTTATCTTTATGAACAACAACAAAATTGCATGCAATTTGATTTAGACTTTTCATTTATGAATGAGTAAAAATGCAAACAAAAGTAAAGCATTCTTTCAGTGTGCACTAAAATACTATAGTATTATTTTCATTTGGTACACGTTTGTATTATTAATATCACATTTTCATTTTAAGTAACAAAAATTGTATGATATGTATCGGCTTGAATGATTGACCAATATTTTTGTATACATACAATGTCGACCTGAAGTTTAACTTTATTATAAAATTTACAAACAACTTACAAACAGTTTTGCATTGACAAAGCTTGCATCCATCGGTACTTCGGATATAGCCAAATGGGCATTGCTTCCTGCAGGGATGTTTCTGCTCCGAGCAAAATCCAAAGTCGTTCTGGCAGGAACAAGTAATGCAGTCGGTGAGAGGATCCCGAACACGCATATACCCTGTCGGACAGAGACGGTGACAATCCAGTTCGGGACAATTGCTGAATCGAGCTGGCGGCGATTGAACAGAGTCGGCAGCATAGCGGTCTAGTGGTGCCAGTTCAAAAATGGGTAACTGTTCGCATAGTCCAACCATTTTTTGGGGAAGGAGTTTGCCGCGAATACTCCTTGGGATGGCGGGGTGGATAACGTACCAATGTTCCCTGATGGTCTTTGCAGTTGGAATATATTTTCCATGCTACAGATGAAAGACACAAAAAGAAGATACATACTAATCATATTAACTATTTATCCCTTATTTTTAAATATAACAAATAATTAATCAGTCTTAATAAAAAGCATTAAGACTAAAGTTATTATTTAAAAAATGGTTACATATTAATATACAATAACTGAACAAATTGCTTTAGTTACAATAAGTGACTCATTAGTATAACATCGCAAATCAGTCATCAAATGATGTATGAATATACATTACAATGCAGCTGCGCTGATAAGAGCTAACACCTGACTATTGTAAGGATGAAACATTCTACATCCTGTAAACCGAAATGCACACATAGAGAATCTAAATTAAATTAGTCAATAATATACAGAGAAAATACCCACTTCCATTTCAGAAAACAATTCTTGTATGTTGTGAGGAGGGTGTAATCCACTTCGCATCTTTTTAACCATACATTCTTTATCAGTTTTAATAAGTGTCAGCCGCTGTAGAAAAAAATGAAAACAATTTTTAATTATTTGCATAGATAAAGACTGTAAATAACTGTAAAAATATTTTTGTAACTCTAATAAATAAATTTAAATTTTCAAACAATAAAGTTCATTAAAACAAATAGTAAAACTATTTCACTTGTTGAAATTTTCATATTTAAAAATCGAATAACCATCGAAAATTCAAAACAATAACACAAAAATGATATAATTTTAATAAATAGAGTTCCATAAAATACGAGTTATAAAATTGTAGTAATAAAATTGAGGGAGCTACAGTATTATGGTAGGTACATGCAAATACATTTTTTTTAAAGATTATCGTCAAAAATATGTTAATGTAAGTCAATTAAAGTTTTACATTTTTTTGAAAGGGAATCTAACAAATGAAAAACTAGTCAAATTTGTATGTTAAACCTTAAACCGATTTTAACAAAATGACATCCAAACATTCATTAATTCATAAATTAAGAATATAATAAAACCTCAATAGGTCGATTACACAGTTGAAACATATAAATTATGCTTAAATAATATATTAAAATAGTAGATGACACAGAATAGATTATAAACAAGTCTATTTCAAATTTATAACCGAAAACATATATTATTAATAATAAGAAAATTGAACCTGTATTATTATTTTTTTTATTTTCAAATAATATATATTTCTTCAGTATTATGAAATTGAAAACTCACCGCAATAAAGTCGTGTAGGATAGTAACACCCTTTGACATTCCTGCGTATGGTGGCACTTCTAGCAATTCGTGATTATCATCCATATTGACAGATTCAAACATTTTTGCGTTTCTTTCCGGCATCATAAACCCACATGTGCCCCGATAAGTATGTCGTCGGTGAAAGAATTGAATTAGTGAGTAACCAAAGATTACAGAGGTAGCCAAGGTGAACAGTAGAACTGAGTAGAGAATACAGTAACGCATTCGAGCATCTTTAGGTCTCCTAACCCCAGGCAATGGAGCCTTATTTGGATTTACAATCAATTTCACTTCCTAAAAACATAAAACAAGTAATCTTAAACAACTGTGAATTACTAGTCACATTTATAATTTTATCGTTTCCTCATCGAACTTAATTTATTGCATTATACATTGTATTTATTTGACAAATTATCCCCTCCAATTCTTAAGAATATACCTCTAAGTGTGTTAAGACATTCAATTTATAATATTATATAGTTTTTCTATTATTCCCATTAACCAATTCAAGAATTGAAAAATATAAAATTTGGACAACTATATTTAACTGATAAAAATATATTTAACTGATAAAGATATTTAAGTTTCTATTATTGTATTAATTGAAAATGAAAAAATTATTTATTTATGTTTAGAGTGAACAGCCAATAAAAAAATATATTTCAACAATTTTTTGAAGTATACTGAAAATAATGAAAATTGTTATTTTCCCATATTTTAATGAACTAAATTTACTAAAATGCAATATACAAAAAAAACTATGTTGGAAACAATTTGTTAACATTATAATTGAGAAATTTTTCCTTTAATCCATTTGTTGATAACACAGCTAGAAATGTAACTGTTATTTAGATTAATTGCACAATATTATCAAATTAATGTTATATATATATAGAGAGATATGGCAGACAATTGAGACCATCTGTGTATATGTTAAAAACATGTATGTATTTTGTATATTTTTTTGCTACATATCCATACATATTCACATATTCAAATGTGGACATGTGTGGATATGTGTGAATATGTATGGATATGTGTAGATGTGTATGGATATGTGTGGATATGTAGTTATATCGTGGAGAAAGGGGCTCTTGCATAATATCACTTACTTTGATTGTACTTATATTATCATTCAATTTTGAGTGATTGTATTTACTATCATTCAATTTTTAGTGATTGTTCATTCAATTTTGAGTGAGTGTACTTTCTATCATTCAATTTTTGAGTCATTATACTTACTATCATTCAATTTTGAGTGTGTACTTTACTATCATTCAATTTTGAGTGAGTGTACTTACTATCATTTAATATTGAGTGATTCATATATATTATGAAGTCCAATTGGCATAATTGTGACTTTGAATAATGTAACATAATAAATTGGAATGTTATTGTAATTGCAGATTGTGTCAGTATTTGTGGAGATCTCAGCACTGGGATTGCAGAGGGTATTGACTGATTTGTGAGTTTGCTGTTTTGAGCCATTTGATGGCATAGTAAGCATAGTACAGGGGTGAGAATGGTATTTAATTATTATAGCAGAAGGCCCAAGGAATAAAAATTATAGAGGGCCCAAGGAATAAAAAATGCCCAAAGGAAAGTGAACATATTTTATGTTGTGGGTATAGATACTTAAACTTCAATAACAATACGAAATATGTGAAGTACAGATGTACTCTGAATTATATAGTTACTTAAGTATTTATAATATTAATACTATACAATTGGTTGAATACTCAAAAAATACTGAAATATTGAACTGAATTTAATAAAAAGACAATATACTCAAATGGGCAAAATTTTTTACTTGGTAAGAAATTTAGAAAAGTCAAATTGAACAGAAAAACAAAGCACAAGATGGCTGATTCAAAAATCTATTTATATAGCACTAATGTCAGTTTGAGTGTATGGACTTATTTCTTTTAAATCAATGTATAACAACTGTAATGGTTTGAAAATTGAAAATGTTGAATGGATTGATTACATTATAAAATAGAACGTTTTTGTACTAGTTTAGATAGCTTGTCGCTTTGTTTTCGATTCTTTGCACTAAGAGCACAAAGAGCATTATCACATTTGTCTTTTGCTACCTTTTCTGCAAGTTCCACAGAATCATGCACTCGTTTAGCACTTAAGAATCCTGGAGTATAGTCAAAATGTAGTTGCTTATCACGTTTTTTATACAGGTTGGACAACTTTTTGGTTGCATAAATTGAATAGCTTGAATTGCATTTGAAGTGGTCAACTGATGATTGATTTAAAGTTAAAAAAAAACTGTTTAACTAGTTAAGAAACTTTTTAGATCTTTACATAAAGTTCTCAACTGGTTGGGGTTCTGATCATGAACATACTCAAGAAAAAAACTGGTTGGGGTTCTGATCATGAACATACTCAAGTAAAAATCTGTAAAGGTTTGATTTAAATAAATCAATGTAGTAAATACCATCTTGAAGGTGAGGGGAAAATATGCTAACTTGATATATGATTCTGCTAGGAAAAGATGCAAGACATCAATAGAAGATCTTGTAATCAATTACATTCATTTTAAATCACTCTTTTTGCTTTTTTCAGTGGCTATAGATAATAAATGTCCCATCCCATCCCACAAATGTCCTTGATACAAGATGGAGTGGTAAGTATTAAACATCCCAACACATCCTAGTGATTTTTATTATAAATAAGTAATAAATGTCCCACCCAAAAAAAAATAATAATGAAACTAATTTAAATAACAAAGAAAAAATAATTTTAAACAATTATTAATAATAAACAAATTGAAGAAGCATAGTCTGGATCAAACCTCTTCCTCCACCCAACCTACACCATAGAGTCAGGATCTACAACATACAACAGTTCCTTTTCTGTGAAATGGTACAGACTAATCTTGTGCAGCAGGACTCACAGAGCAGTTTGCAGGGGAAACAGACACAGCTCTGAAACTGCCACAATATCTTAAACTGAGTATATGCCACCTATTATACCTTTGAAACAGTTTTTTTCATGTATTTTTTTGTATATTAGCATAATATCCTCATTATCATGAATTTCCTGTATTATAATGACAGAAAAGTTACTTCTCCAAATGGCTATATAAATATAAAAATGTTAGTTAGTATCCTTATTGTGTCCTCATTGGTTAATTATTTTTGGGTCATTTATAATAGCAGCTAATATGGTGTGACACATTCAATTAGCCTCCTATGCAGATTTAGATATAATATGAACTCCATTTGACCTAAATACAATTCAATATTTTTTATTGGTTATATGAGATTATATGTTTACTGAATTTCATATAGCATATTATTCAGAATTACTATAACTAGGCATAAAATTATATAGGTAAAATTGTACTATAAAATTATATTATATACTAAAAAATTGAAATGACTTGAGGCCTATTATTTATTCCAGGAAAACCCTATTCCATTTTGTGGTTTTATCTAATCTACATAATGGAAGGATTACACAAGAGAAATGATAAAGAAAAAAGTGATTCCATTGAATCCTGATCACTAGAATCTAATGAAGACATAGCCATATAAGTATACAAATAAGTACTATGTATATAAGATATACACAATACTATATGAAATATTTATATAACAGCATAATAGAATATAAATAATAGTATTGATAATATAGTAGAAATATTAGGTATAAATATAGTATAAAATTGTAATATATAATAATATATAATTGAATTGAAACCAGTAGGTCCATATAAAATCATGTTTTCAATATGATTTTATACTTGCCTACTGGTTTCAATTCAATTTTATATTATTAAATATTACAATTTTATACCATATTTATTTTACCTACTATTTCTACTAAATTATCAATACTATTCTATATATATGATAATATATATTGTTATATATGTATTCTATTTAGTATTTTAGTGTTTTATTATTGTATAAGTCTTCCTTATTGTACAATTTCATATAGTATTGCATGTATCTTATATACATACTACTTATTTGTATACTAATAAAGCTGTGTCTTCATTAAGATTATAGTGATCAGGATTCAATGGAATCAATTTCATCTTTATCATCTTTTTTGTATAATCCTTCCATTATATAGATTAGATAAAACCTTAAAATTGAATAAGGTTTTTTTTGGGGAGATAATAGGCTGCAAGTCATTTCATTTTTCTATGTGGGCAGAAAATTTTTACCAATGATCTAAATGAATGAATTTCTAAAATGTTTTCATAGGAAGAAGCTGAGAGACACACAGAGGTTTTGATTGGCTAATGAAAAAAAGCAATATTTGCTACTCATATTGGGTGAAGTAAATTTTATTTCAAAGCAAATGTTGCTACTCCTGTCAGGAAGGGAATCAGGTCAAGTCATAAACGAGTCAACTCATAAACGGGTCAAGTTGTAAATGAGTCAACTCATAAATGTCTATACAAGTCTTGTAAACATAGATATTCATCTATATTCAATACGAGTTTTGTAAATATCTTATACAAATCTCAAATGAAACTATAATTAACAAAATTCAATTAAATATTTTCCTGTATATTCCTACTTTCATTTTTTAATATAATAGTTAATAAAAATAAAATGAAAAGTTGTAACAATACACGGCATCACAAGAAGTTAATTTTTATTTCCCTAAACTTTTTTAGAGTTGTAAAATGAATTTAAATTTATATGTTTTGCTACTGTTATTATTTTATCCAATTTTGTGTATGGATTTATTTTAAATGTCATTTTGATAAATTTTACATTAAATTGGTGCAATAAATCAATGCTTCTTCTTTCATTACCTTTTCAAAAAAAGTTGTTCAATTTTTAGATTTTAAAATTTTGAAAGTAAGAAAAATTATTATAATTACTGAGTTGACTCGTTTATGAGATGACTAACCCATTTATGAGTTGACTCATTTACAACTTGACTTATTTATGAGTTGACTCTAATTCATCAGGAAAAGGTTAATACTTACCACTCCATCCCATTCTTGGGACAGGATGTATATTACCTATAGACTTTTTAGTAGGTATAAAATAAATACAGTCAATAATTAACAACTTTTGAATGTTTTACTGTACATGAAAATAGTAAATACCAAACTTGCTATAATGTACTTTTTACATTAGTTCCTTCAAGTATTTTATTAAGATTTTACTTCAGAAATTTATTTTTGGTGCTATAAGGTGCTATATTAATATTTGCTATGGTTTAGGGTAGTCGTAAATGTCATCAAACTAAAAAATGATATTTGGGATACATCAGCCAATCCATAGTTGACAATTTTTTTTTTAATTGTTGAATTTTTTTCCAAATAAATTTATTTAAAGTTTAAATATTTTACTTTTGTGAAATAAAATTATATAAAAAAAGAGCACTGCAGAACTCACTGATTTGTCAGAAACTAGAGGTTCCTTCTTCTGCGACTCTAAAACCTCAGCAGTGATAACAGTCATTATTATTTCTGTTTCCTTAAAAATATATGTTTAAAAATGTCTGACTTTCGAAATTAATTTTAATTTTTTTAGTTTATAAGAACAAAAAACATTTCGTTAGAATTGATAGAATATTAAATTGAAAGTTTTAAAGAAGAATACTCGTAATTCTAAAAAAAAAAAAATTTAAAAAATCAATTAGCCAATGTTAATATTCATAAACATAAAGAACCTTTTGATACGAGTGCATTTATGAAATAATTGCTGACATTGACCTATATATATATATATGGTTTCTTTTCAAACTTTTTAAAATTCAGTAGTATATTAAGCTTCTGCCAAGGAATATTATATATATATCGCCAATAAATATAATCTATATCAAATTCAAGGGATTTATTCATGTATTTTAAATTACCTATAATACAAAAATTAAAGTCGTTTTTATGAGTGAATTTGATCAATATATTTTTATGGTAATATATTTATCAAACTCAAATATTGATCAAATATACTCTTTAAAATGTAAATACAAGTACCGTGCACGCAGCCTTGGGTTAGAGACGAGCTTTTAAAATGGGACGATCTATATTTTTATGTTTAGCAAAATTTTGTGTCAGTATAGATCAGTATAATATACCCGCATGAAAAATAAAAGCTTATAGTTAAAGCAATAACGATGAACAATCAATTAATCTAGTGTACAAGATACAGAAAGATGACAATATGTTAATGTAGTAAAATAACATGGTAATCGGTAATATATGTATGATGATGATTGTCAATAGTAGGTATCTAACTATATAGATGTATGTGTATAATTGTATGCATGTACTCACATTAAAAAATTACATGTATGTTTACACGAAATGAATATAGCTAGATCAAGTTAAAAATCTAACGCATAAAATGTTACACGTGAACGAACTCGATATTTACAACTCTAGGTTTGGAGTAAATTGTTTTTCCAAAATTTTTCTTTCTATACTGTCTTTGAATGAAAGAGACTCGATATTTACAATTCTAGGTTTGGAGTAAATTGTTTTTCCAAAATTTTTCTTTCTATACTGTCTTTGAATGAAAGAGACTCGATATTTACAATTCTAGGTTTGGAGTAAATTGTTTTTCCAAAATTTTTCTTTCTACTGTCTTTAAATGAAAGAAACTGTTCTCCCCTAGCTGTAATGCGCATTCTAGGAACAATTAAACTTTTCGTTCGATCTTAATTCGTGGTAATGTAAAATCGCCAATTAAGAGTTCATGAATTTGTTACAAACTTTATAATGCCAATTAAACTATTGAACATCTTCCATTCTCCAAAACGTTCCGAAATAGGTCCAGCTGTATTGGGAAAGAAGACAAATCAACATCATTCGAGTAATTTGACATATCAAATTCATTTCTTATTCAATTGACATTTTTGGAATATGATTGTTTAAACCGAGCATCGATTGTGTCGATGAGGAGGTCTACACACTCATAATATTTCTGAGGGTAGAAATCGTGAGGTGTTTCAGAATGTAAAATAATTCATACGATCAAACGGGTACAGAAATTTTTTTTACATGTTTATTTGTGGAAATAGGACATTTTCCAAAAAGGCACTCTCAAAATGTAGGATCGATCCCCCACCCGGCTGCGCGGTTATTGATTGCTATATTATCGTACAAATTTGAAATCTACTGAGGACGCTTTTTCAATCAGTTTACCGGCATAGATAAATAATATAAATTAAAAGTGAATATGGTTGCTGGATGAAATCGTTATTTCTTAACATTATGAAAAAACATTTAAAAATTTTAATTGATCTAATTCCATATTTATAATTTAAATGAACAATATAAATTAAAATATAAACTAAAATTTTAATACGCAATATAAAGGAACTCATCAAATTTAAAATCAGTTGGCATAAAGCTGGTGTAAAATTGATCCAAATGATTATTAACTAATAAAATAAACACTTATACGGATAATGATGTACAAGTCAAATCATAAATAGAAATTAAAATTATATTGAACTGTCTATTTTAAAGCTAATGTTAAAAATATAACAATTACAATTAACCACCAAAATTGTAATATTCGGTAGCAAAAACATACAATATTTTATAAAAAATTATAATTCATAGCTGAATGAAAATTATAACTTGGCTGAATGAAACAACACAGCCATATTATCTGTCATTAACTATAAATAGACACATATTTTTATAAATAAAATAATTAGAAATGCCATGACATCAAATTAATTACAAAAATTTATAATTTTAATGCTTTAAATACTCAACTGATGCATTATATACAAAGTGCACATATAATATAGCATTCATATATCAAACTAAAAAAAACATAATTAAGGCAGTTCACTGTATTATAGAACAATAAAAAAAAAATAATTATCATATTAATGTGCTTATACGATTTAAGTGAAAAATGTTGACAGGGACGTCATTAGGGAGGACGGGGTGGAATTGTGAACAAACCCCTCTCAGTGACGCTCGGAAAACGTAATCAATTATAAGTTTTAGCATAACTTTAAATGATTCAATAATTATAAAGGTACCTACATACTGCACATTTAAAATTATTATTTTGTTGTCTAAAACAATAATAATTATTAATTTTTTTCTAAAATTTTGAAACAGTATTTTTATGAAAAAGCAATAAATCGGAACCCTTTAAAAAATGTTGGCGACGCCCCCACATTAGATTCCCTCACTTAAACTTTAATTTAAAAAGAAAATAGATGCCAATATTTCTAAAAAATTAGAAAACAAACCAATTCTTTCATGTGCAAGCGACAACATGCAAGTGTGATTACCATATTAACAATTATATGTCCCAGCATTAGCCATTAGTTTTATATTAGAACCTATAACACATTACAATTAGCTACTAAGTCTGCTAAAGCCAGAAGATCCACGGCTTGGCCATTGGTTAAATGGGGCCAAAATTGACCAACCCTCCAACCGGCTGAGCTCATCACGATGTCGTTGATTGGCTGTTGCTAAGCAACCGGTCAAAATGGCTGCATTACGACGAACATCGGTGTTAGTGGCTTCTTGAACAAGAGTGAGTAGATCTTGAATAATACTTGAATCGGTTAAGGTTTCTGCAAGCTGTGTGTCATTGACACAATTCTGCATCAAGATAGCCACGTTCCCAGCAACATACTCATCAAACCCTGAAATATATTTTAGACACAAATAAATATTGGTTTATAAAATTTATACTACTTATATTTTTAAGTAGTATAATAATGTAACCAAGTCAATATTCAGGTTAGCTCATAATATTAAATTAATTACCTTTATGGACACGAACAAGGCGACGCAAATGGCGAATAAAGTTAGCATCGTCACCAACTAGAAATCGTGTGTTGTCATGATGTTGAACACAAACTGCGAGAATTTGAATAGCCGATGAAAGCTGAGGATGACCTTCGGTAATGGCGACAGTGAGTAAAAGGCGAACACACGGACTGACTGGATAGTGGGAGAGTTGGGAGGTCCAAGAGGGTGTATTAGCCATATTACTGGGAGATGATGGAGGAGGTGTGTCCTGCGATTCACTACACCAACCAGAAATCTAGAAGTTTAAACAAAAATAATTTTAGTTTGCTAATAAGGTTAATCGATAATAATGTGATCTCTGTAGTTCTCAGACCAACATAATATATTATACGCATATAAACAAAATATCAAAAATATCGAAAAAAGAGTGTCAAATTGTTAAAAATATGCAAAATGTGAATCTACACCCAGATATGATTCCATCTTACCAACTTCTAACAAGGTAATTTCATTCTTTTTATCTACAGGTATACTGTATGAGTTGTAAGTTATCGATACGTACATTCATAAGCATGAGTTATAACACACCAACAATCATCCGTTCATTATTATAAATACCCTATTTTTAACACAGTGTACTCTATTGATTATGGTTAGGGTTAACTCAAACCTAAAATTAAATAAAATAAAGAAATGAATCAATTTTATTTTTTAAATAATTAAACTAACTAAACTTCAAGGATACAAAAATTAAGAAATATTTTTGCAAACTGTATATTTGGATTTCAATGAAATGTGACTTCAATAAAACTTTGTACTATAGGCGGAAAAAGCAAGGTCAAATTTTAATTATTATCATATTATTTACCAATACAGTAATTGGTTTCAACATTTAAATTAATTCAATCATGTGAAGGTTTATTGCTATTCAGAGCTAATTCTATCAGACTTATATATTTAAAATTATAATAATCCATTTAATCAATACCTATGCAGTATTTTGCATTTGGGAAACTAATCATATAGTTACATAAAAAATAATATGTGTTAACAATAAAGTTTATAATTATCTGGTTTACAAAATTTTAGGAGATCTATTTAATCATGCACTATATTGCATTTGGAAAACTTATTAATTATCTGATTTACAAAATTTTAGGAGATCTATTTAATCATGCACTATATTTCATTTGGAAAACTCCATCTCGTGTTCAAAATAATACCGAATGATCAAGTTTGTAAAATGTTAACCCAATTTATTTTCAAATTCATTCATTCATTTCAATTATTTTACGGTTTGATGCAGCCCACTTTTTGACATTTTTGGCTTTATATAATATCAGCTATTTTTGTATGAAGTTGAGCAAAGAAAAAAGCATAATAAATGAATCAGAAAAAATTATTTTCTTGTACAATATTATTATAAATTATTTCGTATTAATGTTTATATTGATTATGTAACGATTATTATTAATATATAATCATTATTATAACAATATTATATATATATAGCTGCGGTGTATATGGGCAATTTATTATTGCTTAGATATTTCTGTACTTTCAAAAACTACCCCATTTTTAGGTATCCTATGTAGACATAAAGCATAACACACATAGGCTCAGATAACGAATGTTTTTATTTCAATGGACATAATCAAATGGTAGTCGGCATTTGGTGTAATATTTTAGTCTTTAGGGCCCATTTCCGTTTTGATTTTCTCATCTTTCCAAAGGTTCTCTTTAATAATGTTTAAAATGGACATTTATGTTTCTAACCACCTTATTATTATACTATTTCCAGTTTATTCACGAGGTTCATTTAATAAATTTTTTTTTCAAATGCTACACTACGATAAGCAACTTAGCAGTAAGTACGTACCTCTTCCTTGGTCAAGTATCGCATAAGTTGACTGATGAGCAGAATAATAACCCCTCGTAACTGGCCTCCATGAAGTTCTGTGAGAACTGACGCCGAAGCGTTGAGCAGACGAAACGCCACATTACTAAAGGTGGGAGACCCACGCAGAGAGAGAGTGAGCAATAGACGAACCAGTGCAGTCAACAGATCCTCATGACTGAATTGGGGAGCAAGAAGAAGTGTAGATGATATCTAATCAATAATGGGCGTATAAAGTTTCCGTGTTTGCTAATGTAAGTGTTTGTTGTTGAACAGATGCAATACAATCAATAGCATTTCGTTTTATCCACTAGTTACCTACTCGGCAATTTAGTAACTATTTTTTAGCGTAAATATTTTATATATTTATATATTTAATTTTATATAATAAAAATAATGTATTAAATTTTTAAATATATATATATATAAAATTAATATCAATTATATAAAAAAGCAAAAATATTAAGATTCCCCAATAGATGATTACGAACCTCTTCTCTGCATGTAGTGGAGCATGTCTTTCAAACGCTTTGGTACAGGCCAGAAGCAGCTCCTTACGAGAGGCCAACTTTTTGACAATGTCGGTGTCTCCGCACAGGGATACCAGGCACTCCACACAGGTAGGCATCGCTTGTAGACAGGCACCGCTGGCAATCAAGTCCTCGAGACTCCGTAGCAACTGCTGGTCCAGTTGCCCGGAAAGCGAGGACTGTATGGAAAGATAGTTTGTGAATTCAGAGTGAATAAAAGAACATTTGAGATACCCACATTTAATAATTATAGAATTAGTTAAAATACTACATTTGTTAGTAAATATTTCAATAAGGTTTCAATCAGCTGTAATGTGAATCCACGAAAAATGATTATTTACTGATTTCCCAACAAACAGTAATTTAAGAATAAATTATAAATTATAGAATATAACATTTTACACATCGAGAAATAAAGTGTAAAGTGCACAGAAAAATTATACTCTCTTAAATTCTAAAATAATAAAAAATACTGTCTGCATCCATAAAATATATTATTTTTAAGTCATTATATTCTAAAATTCAAACCTTTTTCAAAATGTATACAACATTAAAAAAATGTAATATCTTTATAAAGACTTAAAAACTTTTCAAATCTTTTTTGGAGTCATTTTAAATTCAATACTTTTCATGACTTCGTATGAACCATGGATAAGCAGTATTATTTTATTGATTTTTCAAAAAGTTATACCTTCAAAGTTATAAATAGTTTTTAGAATATACTGTAACCAAGTGTACAAGTATAATATTGGAATTATCAACAACAAAGAATGTAAAATATGATCAACATCAAAAAATATTCTAGAACTATAATTATACTCGAATTTCACGAACGGGTACCCCTATTCAACCTTTAAAATACGCCACATACCAGAAATTGTCTACTCTGAGCTAAATTATGGCACAAGGCAGCTGCCCGTATTGCCACCAAACGATCTGTGGTGGTTTCTCGCAGCAATCGGAACAACGGGGCAAGAAGGAGAGCCGGTGATATGCGCTCCACTAATGCCCGGCGTCCAGTTTCTGATTTGGAGCACTGTAGGAGTAGGTCCACTGTTTGAGAACGTAACAACTGTCCGAGGGAATGTAGATCATTTCTGTTTTCAATAGTGCCAGAAGCTGGCGGTTTGGTAGCTGATGTTAATGTGAGACACTCGATTATGCGATCTGAAAGACTGGTAATCTGGACAAAAAGGATAGGAAAATAATTATTCACTGTTTGGAAATATTGAAAAGATAAATGTTGTATGATCAACAGAAATAAATTTGGAACAAACAATGATAAAATATGTCCAAAATATAAATTAGTTAGAGTTTTTATTCTAAATAGCATACAACAGTAACGATAAGAGTTTTTTCGCACTATCTGATTAACTATAGTTATCTTGAATTAAAAATAAGAAAATTTAATGTCAAAATAAATAAAATACAAACCTTTGGAACAAGTTTTTGATTCTCTGTGTCGTCTTTGACAATAGCGGTTGCTAGTTCAATAATCGACACCAGGAGAGTACGCTCTTCTACCGTTTGATCTTTTAGTGGTTTAAGGATAACCGAACCAGTTACCTAGCAACAAGAAAAACACATTTATTATAGAGAGTCAAAGAATTTGAAGAACAAGATCTTTCAATTAAGTAACCTTGTGCTCCGGACAAATCAATTTGAAACCACCCTTTGTCCTGAAAAGTGTTCTGGCCTCCTCAGAACTACACACAGATTGAGAAACTGGAGACGATACCTCATTCTGACTGATCCTACTAGCCAATAGGCGTAAGCCTCCAGTGTAATACATGATTGGATGAGACTGATTGGCCAAGCGTAGGATCAAACTAACAACATCCCTGAAAAAGTATAAAAAATATGAACACACCGAATAAAGGTCAGAATTGGGTCAGGAAATACTCACCCATCAACTACCCCTCCGTCGCCATGACAACCTGCCGCTTTAAACCTCTCTAAAGCTAGTTTTTCTCGCTCGACAGCTGCACAAAACTGATCCACCTCGGCCAGATAGTCCCCAACCAGCTTGGACTTGGCTGGATCCACCTCTAACACACGCTTGAAAGACTCACGTGACTCCTCAGGCCGCTTTAATGCCAGAAGAGCCTTACCTCGCTGTATAAGAGCTTTTACATTCGTGTCCTCGACCATTAAGGCCCAGTCACAGTCAACCAGAGCTTTGTCAGGTTGGGAGATGCGCATGTAAGCCTACAAGAAAAAAGAGAGTTGATTTAGAAGTGGGAAATTTGGCTCGAAATGACATTAATAGTAAAGCTAATGAATGTTTCTAAAACTAAACTCAATTTTAGTGATTACCAGAGCTCGATTAGTGTATAACTGAGCAAAATCTTTTGATAATTCCAGTCCTTGAGAGTACAGTTCAATGGCCTTCTCTGTATCTCCCGCATTAAAGAAAACATTTGCTCGAGCCTTCTTCTTCTCAGCAAGTACACGATTTCGTGACCGGCGTTCGGCCCGTTCTTTTGCATCTGCTGAGACAGCCGCCATGAATGCATTTTGATCATCTTAAAACAACAGCAGTAGTCGTCAGTGAAGCAGTAGGAATCAATCCAATAAATGAAAGATACATTCTATCGATACTCAAATGCCGTAGATTATTATAAAGATTATAATTAAATAAAAAAGTTTTAAAAAATTGAAATATATTTCTTTTAAAAAGATACAAAACACGACTATTTACTTAAATTAATGAACATGTGAAAAAAATTATCCCCATTAGGTATGCAATAATAATGAACTTACCTGGAGCATGAGCTTGAGGTTGCTTTTGATCATCATTTTTGTAAGCATCATGATTTATATTTGTATGACTGAATCCTCCTTAAGATAAAAAATAAAATTAATATAAGAAATTAAAATAAACTACAAGAAAAATAAAAGATAATTTTTTATGGGTTCAGCTATAAATTTAAACAGATACATTTATACAATATGTGTGGTTAAATAAATTATTAATAATAATAATATGTTAATAACATACCAAAACCAAAACCAAAACATAGTAATATCAAATTATACTCAATAAACACACCCCACACCCATTCATAAAAGTGTGTGCCCTAAGATATGCACTATTGGGTAATCAGACTGTACACATCCAAATAGGTGACCCAAATATACCAGCAGGTAATTAATTCAAAGTGAATTTTAAACCCTGCATTAAGTAAGAATCATTTAAATTTAGTTATCAAAAATATTCATCCATTTAACTAGATTATATAATTTTAGATTGAAGATAATTGTAATAATTGTATATTAAATAACAATTATTACATATTACTAATTTTGAAAATATGCTATAATACTAGTCTATAGATTAAACACTTATTTGTTTAAAATTTAAAATTATGTAATCATTTTAATTTAAAAAAAGTTTAGTTTATATGAATACATGGTTAGATATTATAAGAAAGGTAAGGAAATCAAGTCTAAAGAGAAATAGTTGACAATTTTAACAATAAACAGTACAACTACAATAATAAAAATCCAAATAGTATCCAACTTGGAAGAAATGGGATCAGTTTTGGATTCTGATAGAAGTTACCTCCTGTAAATTGATGAATATAATAAAAAAGTAGTAGCAAATATCCATTGCTTGTAAAAAATTCCAATTTATATGGCATATTCAAAAATGATAAAAATATATAATATGTCTGTTATGTAACATGGGAAGCTACCAACAAAGAAAAAAATGAATGTTTCCATTATATTGTTTAGTGAAGTTTCATCCTAAGAGTGACTATTATTCTGTCTGTTTTATAAGGAGGTATTATTGTTTTGTTATATACAAAAATACTGTATATCTATAGTTGCATCAAAATCTAAATTACAAATCAATATCTGTTTGAAATCTAAATTTTCCGTAGTAAAATTAAAATTACGAATTGCTTAACCTTATTTTTATGGTCTTATGTGACAGAAAAGTTACCTCACCAAATGGCCATATAAATTCAAATGTGTTAGTATCCTTATTGATTAATTATTTTTGCATCATTTATAATAGGAGCTGATATGGTGTCACATATTCAATTAGCCCCCAATGCTAATTTATATATCTATATATAATATGTACTCTATTTGACCTATACTTCAATATAATTAAATGTTTTGCATTTTATTGGTTATATGAAATTATATATTTGCTGTATTTCATATAGGATATTCTTCAAAAATTATTATAACTAGGTATACAATTATATATGTAAAATTGTACTCTAAAATTAAATTTTACAAAAATTGAAATATCTTTTATGATAAGAAAGTACATATATTATATGCCTACATAGGTATACTTTCATATAAATAATATAAATTTGCTATTTATTGGAATTTGTACTCTCATAGTCAGCTAAATAGTCAATATTTTATCAATATATATTTATATTAGAAAATGTGAATTGAAATACAATAAGTTATATACAGATGTATGACTCAAATTTGCCTAATCTATATATAATAACATTTTGTTTTTGACATTAATTTGAGAATATTGTGCAACTAATCTAATTAAAAGCTGCATTTCTAGCTGTTTTGTGTTTATACATAATTATTTGTGATTGTCAATTTCACAGACTGTCGATCCACATGGACAATATTTTCAGAAAGCCTAAAATAAAAAAATGTAAAATTTTGTAAAAATCGATCCCTTCACATTACTATAGCATGTTGTTGGAAGAGCTCCAGCATGTGAAGGGTGCTGGTACAGATAAGTATAAGTGATATATTCTGGCTTCACACTTATAATCCCTATCACTAAAACAAAGGCAAATCACTCTACAAGTTCTTGACGTTTGGTTTCTTGAAATCCGAACATACTTTTTTTTTATTACTGTTGACTGCATTGAAATTTGGTTCCAAAGTAGCTTGGGCATTGATATACAATTTAAGAGATGCTGTCACAAATTCTTTGTCAAAAACAAATTGACACTATAATAGGAAATTGTTATAAGAAAACTATTATGACACAAATTGACCCTGCACAGGACAGTTGAGATCATGGGTGAACATCTTTCAGAAGAATTAGATAAGAGTGATGAAAAAGACAAAAATAAATAAAAAAACACAAAAAAACACAAAAAAGAATTAGATAAGAGTGATGAAAAAGACAAAAATAAACAACAACAAAAAAGACAAAAACCCTACCAAAAAGAATTCTTATCAGTATAGAAATAGAATTTAATGAAGACAAAAAATAAAAATAAGTATATAAGTTATGCAATAAAGTATAAAGTATAGAAATAGAATTTAATGAAGACAAAAAATAAAAATAAGTATATAAGTTATGCAATATACATGAAATGTAAATGATACAATATGTAATTCTAAAATTACTCAAATTTAGTGTATACCAACAGTAATAATAGCTGATAGCAATAAGGAATACTTATACAATAATAAAACACTAAAATGTAAAATACTAAAATGAATATAACAATATATATATATGTTTATTTTATATATACAGAATAGTATTGATAATATAGTATACAAAGTAGGTATATATATAGTATAAAATAGAAATATATATAACAATATCATGGGCGTAACTAGGAATTTGAGGTCCTGGGCAAAGACTGGGTCAAAAGTTTTTGAGGTCCAGGGGTGTATACCCTCGAAAATTTTGTAATGTCTTAAATTGTAATGAAGCAATATTAGAGCACGAAAAACTGAGGGAATAAGTTTCAATACATTTTGTTAAATGACTCACAAAAGTGTATGTATTCTAATATAGTAATTTGCATTATTCCAAATTTTCAAAACAGTACAACCCGGGCAGTTGCCCGGGTTGCCCAATGGCTAGTTACGCACCTGAATATATATATATAATATATTATATATATATAGAATATTATTGAAAATATAGTATAAATTGTATAAAATAGTAATATATAATTGAAACCAGAAGGTGAGTCTAGAATCAGAACCATAACATTGAAAATGCAAACAGACAATTTGTGAAGGAAATTATTCAGTGATAGGGTTATATATACCAGGGTTCATACAGGCTTCTAATAAAAAAATTAAAGAATTTTAAAGACCCTCTGACTAAAAAATTTAAGATTTTAAAGACCATTATTTGATTAAAAAAACAAATTATATGAAAACAAATTATTTTTATTATATTATATTTTTATTATATAATTTTTTTATATGTAAATACATACTTGTTATAAAAAAGTATTCATTTAAAAAAATTTTTTTTATAAAGATGCAGAATTTAAAGATTTTTTCAAAATTTAAAGACATTAAAGGATCTGTATTAACCCTGATATACACTATAATGTTGCCTGTTTTCCATTAGCCAATAAAAATATTTCAATTTAGTGCATGTGTCTCTCAGCTTATTCTTCTTGGCCAGTCAAATTTCAATTCCCTATTATACAGTACAACTGTCAAGTAGTTATGAGACTCATATTTAATACTCATGCAGCAGTCTTTGTAAACAATTTCAAAAGAATTTAGATTAAAACTATTTTTTAGAAACTCATTCATTTATATTTTATGAGAAAATCGCAACGTTTGTGATGTCCATTGTATATAAATTAACTAATAATGAAAAAACCAGATGGAGAATTTTTTGGCTTCAAGTACTTAATAG
This sequence comes from Vannuccia rotundouncinata, assembly GCA_034780395.1. NCBI lineage: Eukaryota > Metazoa > Platyhelminthes > Proseriata > Coelogynoporidae > Vannuccia > Vannuccia rotundouncinata. The sequence goes on along the minus strand of JAUZNC010017782.1, from coordinate 3,773 downwards.
TCTATTCATTCAATGCTGAATAATAACCTTCAATAACACCACAGATTAAAATTGCAAGCTTATTCACACTTAATTCTTTTATTAAAATCAACATGTTCAAGCAGGATATAAGTTAAAAATGGCTAGTGTGATTTTTAAAGAGGAAGTTTAGTACAAATATAGAATTTGTTACAATACTTGATTTTTTCATAAGTGAAATAGTGAAAATTGTCATTTTTATCATTTTTACATCAATTTAATAATAACTGATTGTCTGTCTCATAGAAAAGCATTATTTTATGTATGCTAAATGTTTATAAATTATGTAATGACACATAAACCAAATATATGGTTTATATAATAGATAAGAATTTGCATGTGCATTTAAAAATGATATAGACAAAATTGTGACAATGCAAATATAGACATATCTTATATTTATCTATTTTTAAACAATACCATATGCTGACTCTTGCTGACTATAATCCATATCATCAGCCTTAATTAAAAAAAAATATTAGTGATAGATATATGGCAGTTATAGGCACAACTGCCACAATTATTTAGACAAATTGATAGAAGTCAAAAACATTCCAAATACCATTTTGTTTCTCTTATAAATAATATGTATATGCAAGAATTCTATATATATATATCCTGACATAGGGACTGCAGAGCAGGGGCTATAGCCCCAACTCCTAACTTTTTGAAATGGTCCACATTTTTAAAATGAATTTTTAAAATATATAAGTATATATATATATATTTAGATAGGCAGCTGGCATAGAACAGTTTTTAAATGTTCAGTAGCATAGATAATATTAATTACACTGTCAAAATATATCACACATCCTGGTCCACTTCAACTAACAATGTCATTCAACTCTACCACACTTGGTCCACTTCAATCAGATAAAACATTTCAACCACATGATTTTAATTTTCCTCAATGTAAATGTGGTAAACAAATGCATCCTTTTCAACCAATATGGTTTAAACAATTTAATATTTTACATTGTGATCAAAAGACTGATTCAGTATTTTGCTTTCTTTGTGCCAAAAATCATTATAACTCTAAATTGGATCTTGCTAAAGGAAAAGATATTACATTTTTGACTGATGGATTTTCTAATTGGAAAAAAGTGCATGAAATATATCTACAATATCAGTTATCCCAATGCCATAAAATTTCAAGTGAGATTGAATTTCTTTTACCTAAATGTGGAAACATCAGATAAATGATCAATGAATCAACCAAACATAAGGTGGAAAGCAACTATCAATGTCTTTTAAAAATAATTGAATGTTTAAGATTTTTGTGCAATCAAGGAATTCCTATTCAAGGTGACACAAATGAGACTTCAATCTCATGAAATTAAGATCAATTGATGACCCTATTCTGTGCAAATGGATTACATCAGGTTCCAATACTTACCATAGTCAATTTATTCAGACCATGTATTCAGATGATCTAAATGTGAAATTAATTTTACACAGCTTCCAATTATTTAAACATTTTAAACACTAATATAATTAGTTATATTGGTGATGTGATTTAGCAAGTGAAAACATCATAACCTATTTAAAAATAGTTGATATCAAAATTATTTTTTCTCTATAAATTAGTTCTGGTAAATCCATTTTCTTCTCCAGCTCAGAAATATCTTTTACAGTGAGAAGGTTAGTAAAATCTTACCTACAATCTCATATGACTCAACTACATTTCCCTGCACTTTCTTTACTCTCCTACTACAAAGATCAGCATGTTAATATAATAACAATCACCTAAGAATTTTCTAGCTAAAATGAACGAAAAGAAAATATTTTAGTAATTTTCAATAAAACTCAATTTGCCTAAATATAAATACTCATATAAAATAAATATAAGTATATTATATTATATAATGTAATTTATTGATTGATTTAGTATTTTCATTTGAAACTTTATATACACATACCTATAATTATTATTACCTTTCTATATAGAACTATATTTCAGGCTGAATTCTATGTAGCCTAATAACAGGGATGGGAATAGCAGTTTAAAAAAAATCTGTTGAAGTCAAATATTTTGGGGCCAATATTCCCATTAAGGCCCAATTATCAGAAAAAAGGGTATTTTGCAGTAAATTGTTCTTTTTATTCTGATATTGGGCCCCAACATGAAAAAAAATATAAAAATTGGGCACCAAATCTGCTGATTCACAGAAGATTCCTATCCCAATAATAATGAATAAGGATATATCTGGCATATATTATAGACCCAACCTATCTTTCACTAGTTAAATTGGAGTAATATTGATAAATCTCTGGAGTACAATTGTCATGGAATTCAGGCTGGACTATATTATGTAAGTGTAAATAACTACTATTTTTATATTAATGTATATATATATATATTTAGTAAAAATAAGCTAAATGTTTTAATGAATAATTTCTTTAAAAGCTCTTGATTTTTATAATCCTCACCCCTCCCCCTATACTTTAATTTTGTTTAGTGGTCTTTGTGGCCTATATATTATTCATTTATATAAATATACAGGTAAAATTATAATGAGCAAGTAAAAATCCTATAAGGACAAGCCCCAAAATTATATGGGCAAGTGATAGCAATATCCTTATTTTGAGCAGCACTGTTGTTCAATTAAGAAAGCTAAAAATTATGCTGCTGCTATGTAGCAAATGTGTTTCTTACTTTGTAATGATAGCTATTTTTGCATAAAAATTTATACCTAAAAATATTGTATACTACAGGGGCGTAGCCAGGGGGGAGCGCTGGGAGCCCAGGCTCCCCCCTCCAAAATCCAATTTTTCGGAAATTTGAGATATTTTCGGATATTTCCAAAATCATTAAAAACTTAATTTAACTACATAATGTTTATATGTGTTCTTTTATTATTGCAGAGTAAATAATATACCAATAAAAGTATTTATTTCTCTGCGTTTATCAGTAGTGACTGTACTTCTACAATAGAATTTGGAATTACCCAATTACCCTGTATAACCATAGAGAACAAAGGAATAGAGATACTATTAGGTTGCCGAAGTGATGTGAGAAAGTCTGGGCAAAAGTGTGAATGGCAAGGAGATAGCCAGCTTGATGCTCATCTAAAAACAGCTAAGAAAAATGCTACTTATCTGTCACCAACTGCTCAAAACGAAATTTTAGATAGTTTAAAAGAGGAAGTGGAATCAGTAATCATAAAAGAAATCAAGGATCAAGAGATTGGCCCCAAATTCAGCATCATAGGTGATGAAGTAACAGATGTGTCAAACTGGGAGCAGCTCGGAATAGCCATCCGATATACCAAAGATGACAGGCCAATTGAGAGACTACTGGGATTTGAAAAATGTTCGTCTATAACTGGAGAGTCGATTGCCAACACAATTATCAATTTTATCGATGGAAAAGGTTTAGACATCCAACAGGTTCGTGGGCAAAATTACGATGGTGCAGGAAACATGACTGGAGCAAGTAAAGGATGTGCAGCAAGAATAACGGCAATCAACCCAAAAGCCCCCTACATACACTGTGCCAATCACGACTTAAATCTTGCTATGGTGCATTCAGCCAAAACACCGACAGTTTTTTCCATGATGGAAAACTTGTCATCACTCGGAAGATTTTTCAATGCTTCCCCTAAACGCGAACGTGCGCTAGAGGCAAAAATTAAAATATTTAATTATACAAACGAGAAAAACAAAAGGATATCCAATACAAAAATCAAAACTCTCTGCCAAACCAGATGGATTGAAAAGCACCAGATTTTTCAAGATGTGCATGAGATGTATGA